>CAAKHD010009053.1:58134-71843 GCA_901007705.1 Fistularia tabacaria | reverse complement strand
CCGCGCTCACGCACGCACATTGTGTCGTCCATGCCCCACACACACACACACACACACACACACACACACACACACACACACACATTTTTTTTTCCCTTTTCCCCTAAGACAATGTGCACTCCATTGTGGAAGCCGGTCATTTCCACATGTGTCCACAGGGCAGCGGACTAAAAAGCATCCCCTTCCTGAGCTGCAGGGTTACAGACTGTCCTCCAAACACAGGACACACCTTCGTCCTCGCTGAGGGACGGTTTGGCTTTTAGAAACACGAGATAAAGCGGAGCCCCCTTCCTCCTCCTCCTCCTCCTCCTCCTCCTCCAGGGGGGGTGGGAGTCTGGGAATTCCGGGCGGTGATCGCTCCGACGGGGGGAACTTTGCAGCGGCGGCGGCGGCGGCGGCGGCAGCAGCGGCAGCAGCAGCGAGGTTGGCTGTCTTTTGTGTGTCCCGACGTGCTCGGCGCTGGGTTTCCCTGGCATTGTCATGACAACAGTGTGTACGCACCGACACGGCCAGTGGAGACAATGCCTGCGAAGTTTGCGCTGCAGAACTTTCCCGAGGACCGACACGGGGAGCTGGAGCTGGAGCTCAGGGGGCTCCGCAAGTGCGCAAGTGTGTGACAGAAAAAAACAAAACAAAGAAGTACTTTCAAAAGTACGCGGAGTCTTACCTCCTTGGCCAAAAGTAGTACTCCTTCATGAGTAATCCGAGTATTTCGTCCCGGCGCCCCCGGAGAGCCGTGTTTCCTGCGGTGGGACACTTCTATTTCTCAACATGGATAGGAGCTGTGCGCGTCCGGCAGCGCCGAGGCTCCCTCAATCTCCGCCCACACACACACACACACACACACACACACACACACACACACACACACACAGTCCGCTGCAATCAAAGGATGCTTTGCTCCGCCTCGTTTCAGCCCTGGAGATAAATCAGTGTGACCCCCCCCCAAACTAAGACACACACACACACACACACACACACACCAAGCTGACAGGCCTGAAAGTGTCTGGAAAAACATCAGATAATATGTAAACACACACACACACACACACACTCACACACACGCACACACACATTCCGAAATCTTAAGTAGAACTACATTTCGACCTTTTTAAAACACAAAAGCAGAGGAGCTTTTTGTCGATACGTCGATGATGTATTCATTGATTTCATAATTGTGTGTGTGTGTGTGTGTGTGTGTGTGTGTGTGTGTGTGTGTGTGTGTGTGTGTGTGTGTGATCTTTAGGTGTTTGCCTTGCAGTTTTTGGACTCATTTTCGTCCACCGTCTTCTCAGAAAGTCATGTTGTTTATGCTCGTAACAAACTCTCTTCCGGTACAATCTCAATTTTTCCTCCCCAAACGGCGCCTCCTTACGTTTCTCCCGCCGTCCCGTTCCAGGAGCCTCAGTCCCGGTTATAACTGGGTCATAATCTGCCGCCCCCGAAGTAGCAACGCAATTGCAATCGCATCCAAACTTCGTTTCACGAGCACTGGGAGTCCACCCACTTTGTTCCCTGCGTGTTTTACTTCCAAGGGGGTTGGCGGTACATACATAATCCAAGGCAATTATATTGACTGATTGCACACAGGACATTTATGTTAATAAGACTTTAATGGGTTTCCAGACTTCGCCCCTGTTATCTCATTAGGGAAGTACCGGCCCCGCTGGTATTGGCCTAATCCTTTGAACCTCCGAGGTTCAAACAACACGGGTGACACCGGCATTAACGGAGATAATCCACACTCGCTGAATGTTTCACATGCTACCCTCTTTTGTCCCCATGAAATCTGAAGGGCTCCATCATAATATATAGACTCGGGGAAAAGAATGGGCCGGATGCCGTCTTTTTTCAGACTGGCCTACTTCTGTGGGAAGAGTCAAGCAAATTTCTTTTCAGCTTGAGTGTGGAGAGGAATGCATTTGTGCATGATTGATGTGGCACGCACGGCGGTGGCGTCCAATAATAGTGGTTCTTGTTACTTCTGGGTCTTTTTGCACGAACATCAACCGCATACGACGACTAAGGCATGTCCATATTCACATCCGTGCAGACAAAACTTGACAAAATGCAACTTTTGATGAACGCTGACGACACTAGGTGGCACCAGAACGTTGGTGTTTGACAGGAGTGCAGGCAGGACGTTCAGGCTTGATCCACATATGACGATGACACATCTGCTTGAAATTTTTCTCCCTACTTTAAATGACATATTTTCTGAAGCGGCCGTCAGCCCAATGACAGCTTTCTGCTGGCGTTTTTATACTTATCTTATCTCATATCAGTAGAAGGATGCTGTGGTTGGAGGAAGACCAAAGAGAAGATTTGTGGATGTAGTGAAAGCAGACATGAAGTGAGTCTGTGTGAGGGGATACAGAGAATAGGGTTAGATGGAGGAGGTTGATTCGCTGAAGAGAAAAGACAAAAAGGAAAGGAGGAAGACGAAGATCATGTGCATGGTGTTCTTTAATAGATTGCAGGATAGTCGTATGGTGAGCTAAACCCCTTTGCCTTGCAGAGAGCGGTGCAATTCAAAGATTGAACGCAGACGCTCTGACACGGTGCCAGTGATCTGACCTCTTCCAATACATGCCTGAGTGAAAGTTTCGAGTAGCGGGCTGTACTTGTGACTGTCTGGCCTGTTTTATTTGTTTTTTTTTCAATTCATTTATTAATTTACTTGCAGAGGACAACGCGGAACACTTGCAAGCAAAAAAAAAAGCAATAAATAGTCAAAGAAATAAATAATATGAAAATAAATAATCATATGCTTGCAGTGTACGCGTTGTCCTCTGCAGCCCGGCAGCGAGGGACATGCAGGCGAGGGGGCGGGGCGAGGGGCGGGGCCCCTCCCAGATCCGGAGATTCCTATTGGATGAGAGCTCGCTTGGTTACCAACCGACACAAGTACATAGGAGGGACGAAAGAAATAGACATTTTCAAGATAATGGCACAGAAAGTAGTGTTTTAAGTGCATAGTGAGTATATATTGTAAGACTTGGGTCTCAAAACATTTTTTACACACACTTTGGGGTTGGGGGTTTCCGACATTCGGTGACGCAGTAACGTTAAGTCATTAGCACGACAGTTTGTTGTTAGCATCCGTGCTAGCCGTGAAAGCTAACCGCGCTGCTACAAATCTTTTTTTGAAGAGATTTTGTCTTCCTGGGAAACATATAAGAATCCGCGGTGGAAATGGGGGGCGATGACGATCGTTTGCTGCCGGTTCGTTGGCAATCGCTGTTATCGCTTCTTTTACGCGGTCCGGTAGCGTTAGGGGAGGGGCGACGCTTTAAATGACACATATTAGCTACTTTAGGTGACATGTTCCCGCAGCCGTGGAGTAACGTTGCTCATCTCCTCGCCCTCCTGCAGGCCAGGAGGAACAGGTCTCACTGAGCATTTCCCAAGAATGCTCGCCCCCCTCCAAGATGTGGGATAGGGTCGTGTGAACGGCATCATCCGATCCGCAGCCGAGCCGCACGATGGACCAAGAGGTATGGAGAGATCGTCGGACCCGCTCCGCCAGGGCTTTCCAAGTCCGCATGATGTGTAGTTCATGTGACGCCGCTAAGAAACTGCAACGCCTGCCCTTTTCCCACGACTAATATAACCTGTCATCTTTATTCCTCCTTTTAATAACTATCATTTGTCCTATCAAAATGTCTTTGCTTCTCTCCTTCTCCTGTCTGGCAGATGCCGTAGCCTATATATGACCTGTATAACCTAAGTAAGGGCCTGGTGGTATTTGTGCATGTCCTGCATGATTGTCGATGCAAGTGAAATGTCTGTGTTTGTATGGAGACAAGTCACACTCGTCTCGGAGAGAGCTGTCATTTTCACCGATCCCCCGACGAGGTTTGTTTATTCTAGTCCCGCACAATTGGAAGTCTTTCTTTATAACGACGAAGCCTCGATTCTTTCGAATCCTGGCTCTCAATGGCATTTCTTTCAGTGATAGCTATGACGGACGCCTTGCAACGAGGTGCTCTTTGAAATGGCTCCACGCGATCTCTTCTACATGCATGCGTAATTACCGGATGCAATGACAGTTGTCAACCTCGGCGCAGACACTGTCAGGCTCACAGCTTATAAATAACCACACTGTCACTGATCAAGACCACCAGCTCAGACTCATAAGATTCGCTTTCGTCGTTAATACGATAATCTGAGCCCGTTCTGAGCCAGTGGTGTTTTGCTGCGGACGTATTCTCGGCAGTATTTCTTTTTTTCTGTGATTTCATAATGACTTCAAGGCAGAGCCGGTGTGAAGTCACTTTCAGACCGTGGATGAGGAGCTCTCCTGAAGTTTTAAGATTCACATTCACGGCTGGCTGCGTGTCGGCTCGAGTATTTAAAGATCACCCTGGCATCAAGAAGTAGATAAGCAGATGCCCTGTTGTGTTTTGTCTTCACGCTGATATGCAGTGACAGAACAATTGTCTTCTATTCTGGCAGCACCCCGGATTCGCCTTGAAATAGACGCATAAACAGTGTCAGTGTTTTCATCCTGTACCAAAATTAGCGCCTTCGCACACTTCATATTCTGCATCGATACCCGCTTCCGAGAGTGAGGTTGTGTGTCTAAATGTTTGTGGCGTGCAGCGATTTGCTGTGAATCCAGTTGCTGACGTGGGCTTTTTAAATCCTTTGTCCTCTTGCTCGTGTGTGTTTTTAAGGAAAGTCAGGCATGCCAAGGAAGGAAGCATGCCTCTGCTGCAGACGACATTCTGGATGAATTTTTAATCGGCCTCCAGCAAAAAAACAGGTGAAGCGTGAGCGCAGGCTCTCGGGGAGAGACAGTTTGGATTTCACTGTGAACGTAAACCGCTCCTCCTTGACCTCTGAGCCGAGGAGGGGCGGAGAAGTTCGTGCAAAAAAACCTCCAAACGAACGGTCTCTTGTGGTTTCAGAATCCTCACCTGGTGGTCCTGTTTGTCAAAGCGCTCACCGATCGTCTTTTGTCCGCAGGATCCTCAAACGTCTAAAAGTCAAAGACGCCCGAGAGATTGAGTTGGAACGACTCGAGCAAGGCTTTTCCATTTATCTCAACGGAGCCAATGCCGAAGCCTGCAGGAAGAAGCCCAAGAGCTCCAGTCACAAGACCGTCATCTCCACGCCCGCATGGAAACCCGCTCATACGACAGGTACGACGTCACGGGACCAAATGAACCGAAGACACGCAGCGACAAAATGATAAACTCGTATATCTCCAGTGCGCACGTTGTGCACATCGATTTAATGATTTGGGACTGGCTTCGTCGCCAGGCGTTCTCAGATATATGGGATGTAGGACAATAGCCACCGCTCCTCAGCTCGTAGTTTGCATCGCTCCATCTCAGACCCGGTGAATAAATAAACGATAGTGACAGCGGTAGCTGGCGGCCACCTTTTTTTTTCTTTTTTTTTTTTCTTTTCGTGTGCGTGTGTGTTTCTCCTCCATGTGCAGCCGACCGTCTGTATTTGTAATTGCGTGTTTCCACTCCGCTGAGGCAATACTGCGCCGCACGCTGTTCATGTTGCTCTGGGTGCTGTGACTCACTGGCAGATGTCAGCAGAAGCGCCCACCAGCTAACCGAGGATAGTCATCTGGAGCAGAGCCACGAGCAGAGGAGCCACACTGCCCCGGCCAACGCCAAGAGGAAACAATGGGTACGGGTGCACGCTCATAGGTCCAAAATATGTGGATTATATAGAAAATTAAATTCAAGTCCAGCTTATTGGTGCACTTATGAATTCCCCGTTGGCCATGTGTGCAGGACTCCATCGCGGCGGGAAAAGAGGAGGGGTTGTTTTTGCAGCTGTCCCCAGAAAGGCACTACTTTGATGACTTTGAGCCCGGCGAAAGCGTAGACATGGAGGTAGCGTGAACACGTAACAACGCCCTCTCAGGGCCCGGTGTCACGCGCAGCTGTCCGTGACGCGTAACGTCCCCGCGGCTCTCTTCTCTATTCACCGTGTCTCACACAGAGATCCAGCCCACGCTCCCCTCATAGTCCTGGCTTCCCGAGGGATACCGGCAGGGTTTTACGCCCCCACAGTTCCAGGCCCGGGAGCCAAGTAGGACAGACGAATCAGGAAACCAGTGAGAAAGTGCTTCTGAACCTCGAGGAAGTGAAGGCGAGTGGAAACGCGAACGCCGTGTTCCACGCGGGGTTTGTTTATCCTTTCACCCGACGGATGCCCGAGACGCGCGGATCCACTCTAAACCCTCGTCGATGTCAAGGTGCTGCGGCGGAGCCTGGAGGTGACCATGCGGCGGAGCAGCCGCGACTCGGCGGGCGAGGAGTCGGATGAGGAGTGGGTGGAGGAGCAGATCGAGCGGGAGGACAGCGCCGAGAGTCTGGACGAGCTGGGGCTCGCTCATTCCTCCCCGAAGTCCACCTCCGGCGTTCGAGCGGGCGGTTCTCATTTCGACTCGCCCAACCTCATCGTCCTCGACTTCGGGCCCTCGCCAAAAGGTCGGCCTCGACCTCCGCTTTCAAATGGAAATAAGTTATCGATTCCGTTTTCAAGGTTTAATCCTTGAGGGATCCGTGCGCTCCTCAGTGTGAACCGACCTCCGCAAAAGCCACCGAGGCCAAGCAGGAGGCGTGACAGCAGCAAAGCCCGCTGTTGAAAACACATCCTTTTCATTCAGAATGGATTCTGTCCCCGAGACTCAGCTGGTCCACTTCTCCGTCACTGCAGGTCGCAAGATTGAGCGCCCTCTGTCCGCGAGGAGGAGAGAGGCCGCCGACACCTCCATGCCCGCCAAGCCCTTGTTGATGAGGAGCAAAACACTGGACAGACCGTCTCCGAAAGACAGCGCAGAAAGTCAGAGTAAGACATGTCCGGATGTGAGCTCACACCCTCGGGCGTGTGGTCTTTAAACCGGTGATCTCGGCGTCCGCAGGGCCGAGGAGTCGGGTGGAGAGGCTGCTGTCGGCGCCCAGGAAGGCTTGCACCGAGAGGCAGGGCCCGGAGGAGGCGCTGCGCAGCGTGCAGAAGGCCATCCAAAGGGAGAACAGCCTCGTGCCGAGTACGGAGGTCTTCGGTAGCAACACGGTGCGCCTCACCGCCCTGACCTTCTCCCTCTAACTCACCTCCCTGTTATATGTCCAAGAAAAAAAAAAAACCCTTATCCTGGCGCCGGTCATTTTTACAGTGATACAATTTGCACAAAAATCTTAAGATTCCGGCCGCGATTCCTCTCACTGTGTTCCCGTTGTTCCGCTTCCGCTTCGGCCTGGCCATCGCTCTGCACGTTTGCCTCCCAAACTAAACCGACTCCCTCTGCTTTGCCTCACCCAGGACAGGGAACCCCAGATGACGAATGGTTCGGTTCCTCGCGGCACCAAGAGCAAGGAGGAGAACAGCGTGACTTTGGCCATGCAGAGGATCACACTAATGGGCTCCAGGTATGCTGACGCAATCTCTTCCATCTCGTCTTTTCCCCCCCGAGGGACGTGCAGCTGGGCGGCTCACGAACTGATGGCAGCAGAAGTGACTGATTTGCTTCATAAACATTTACCCAGGGAACATTTCTCTTTTGATTGCGCCGCTCTTGTTGTTTTCAGGGAGCAACAAAAGCTGCTGAAAGCCTTGGAGAACCTGGAAGACGGTCCCGGCGACGCCGTCCCTCAGACCGCGGGAGCCGACGTCAACAAACAAGTGAGTCAGCTCCGGCTGCTTCTGTTTATTTGGGAAGATGAGATTATATTTTGACACCAGGAAATGTATATTTTCCTAGTTTTATCGGAGCTGCCCGGCCACGGGCCGCTTCGGTGGTTCAGCTGAGATGATTTACCAGGTCACCTCACAAACCCACCGGCGTAGAAGAACCTCGACTTCCGAGTTCTCCGAGATCCGAGCTTCTCGGTGGATTTGTTGCTTCGTGATCGGAGCCCAGATCTGGGTTAGCGGCGAGCGGGATGGGTGTGTGACTCCGCCACTAGGTGGCTCAGAGAACATCGCAAAAACGCGAGCGAGGTCGTGCGTGTCGTGGACTCGACCGTGAAGGGATGGAGAAGTTGTTGCCGGTGAGATACGCCGACGGAGAGCATCGTCTGGGAGAAGGCGGGAGACGTTTACGGGGATTCGCTGCGGCGGGAAGGTCCACGGACGAGTCATCAGAAGAGTCGTTCGAAGCCGGTCGGGGACGGTTTGATGGTTTTTAGAAAGAGGAGCGGCTTCACTCCGTCACTGCATGAAGTTTACACATTAAATGTAGCAAAGTGTGCACGTTGCATTTAGCAGCACATTGTAGCATTCAGTGTGTAGCCAGTCAAGTCAAGTTAAGCGAAGCGAAGCTCAGGACAGAGCACCAAATGGAAAAACTCGCCAGCACACCCACATTTAAAAACACGAAACAGAACCCGGCGGCTGGAGCAGATTGATTGCATTTTAAAGGGGAAATTGAATTTGATTTACGGGCAAAAAATGGAGTGAAGAGCTCGGTGTCAGAACCAATTCAACTCGTAAGTCGAGGTACTTCCGTTTCACCAGACGGACGAAGACGTGGAACATCTTGCGAGTACCTTTTTAACGAGTTCTGTCTCGCGTCTCTCGCAGAAGGAGCAGTCCTCCGACATCACGCCTGCATTGTACGTTACCATGGAGATCCTGTCGAACTGGGGAAACGCTCTGCAGGTCGGGCTGACGGAGTTGCAGTTTTTCTGCCTCAGGAAGAAGAAGCTGTACGTGTCGCCCCACAACCTCGACATCAGGAACACCGACTATCCGGGGAATCTGGGGGCTCTGGTCAACGGCAGTGTGAAGGTTCGGAAAGGTTTCTGTTTTTTTAATCCTCGAAATCATGCCACTTATCTGTTTTGAAACTGACGAATATCCAAATGTTTATCCCTCTGCACATATTTGCCGGCTCTTTTTCGATCTGTCGGGCCGACAGACCACCAAAGACCGCCACATGTGGACGTGTCCGTTCCATCCCCCCATCCAGCTCTACTTCATCATCAGGAACGCCGAGCGCGCCGTGGACTTCGGAATATCCCGCATCAAAATCTGGAACTACAACAGAAGCCTTAACGTTCGTATATTTAGCGCTCCTTCCACAGCACGAGTCGCCTCCGGTCCGTTGAATCCGCGGCGTCTGAGTTGCGGTCGTCGTGATGGCGGGCGTGTGCGCTTACATCAGAGGCCCGGTTCCTCCCGGCGAGTGGACGGCTGAGCCGCCACTCACTCCGTCCAAAAGTGGAGCAGTGAGAGATTAGCCGCGAGGGATTAGTGTCTGGGGAAACGTTGGCTTCTGCTCCTCATTCCAACTGTTCGGGGGGCGCAAACTCCCGTGGCTCCTCTCGACGCTGGTTATCCAGAATGATGGTCTCTTTATTTCGGGCCGTCTCTTGAGTGTTATCATCTGTAAGGTGAGGAGGAACGGCCGGGAAGACGGTTCCGGGCTCCCCTGGGTTGGCCCTTTACTGCAAGGAGGATCAGTCGGATTTGAGTCGGGCATTAGCTGCCGAGGCTACTTAGTGCTAGCCGGAAGACCTCGCAGCAGTCGTGAAATTCAAAAGCGAAGGCTTGTGGACTTTGAATCTTTAGCTAATTACATTTGGTCGCGCTTTCTAAATCGCCGTTATCCTTTTTTAAAATTTTGCGTCGTCGTCAGAAAACGTGGTGGAGTCCAACTCTGTCTCGGTTCATTTCTTTTTCTTCCAGGATCTTGACATCGGTGCACGGCGTATAAAGCTGTACCTGAACAGCACCTTGGTGTTCGAGGGCGAACTGGAGAGGGGCTGCGGGACCCAGGTCTTCGACTACAGCACCACCATCGAGCTCCAGGATTTGCCCGCCTCGGACCCCCTGTTTTCCAGCCCGGTGTCGTCGGGACACGGCCTGCGGGGTGCGAGCCCCCGCCGCCGTCATGACGGGAAGCCCGACGCCGTCGGCCGAGCCGTAACGGACATGCAGGAAAGCTCTCGCGCGCAGCTCCCGCCCATCGCCGCCTCCGGCGCTCCCTCGTCCGTCCGGCGACCGCCGGCCCGTAGAAACTCTTTCGACCCGCCCGCCTCCGTCGAGCCTCCTCCGAGGCAGCGGGCGGAGCAGCCGTCGGCCGCCGAGCGGACGGTCACCAGCCAGCCCTCCTCCTCCCGGGTGACTCCTCAGTGGCTGCAGCCCATGATCAGGGCCGCCCCGGAGGGCTGCGAGGCCGTCAGGGAGAGGCCGCTGTGGCTGGTTCCGCAGCAGCCCGCCGAGCCCAGAGCCCCGCCGGCCTCGTCCATCCTCCCGGAGCTCCCGTGCGACCCGGGCCGCGTCTGCAGGGGAGCGGAGAGAGGCGTCAACGGGGGCCAGCAGCGGGCCGACTCCACGGACGCCGGCTGCGACCTGATGGAGGAGTTCGGCGAGCAAAAGCCGGACAGGCCGATCAGCGGACGCAGAAGCTCATTTCGGCAGACGGAGGAGCCGCGGCTCAGAGCCTCGGCGCTCCCCGGCGCAGGTAGGCGGGACCGCTGCGGTACGACCGCGGTCTGGGTTCGCCGCGCAGACGCTTCACGGCTCGTCTCGTGTTTTCGCAGAGGAGCCGCTGCCGCTGATCAGCAGGAGGAAGGGCGGCTCCAGGGCTGAGTGTCAGCACAGGCAGGACGACACCCTCATGGAGTCCTGGGACTCCCTCACTAAATTCAACCAGTGCCAACGCGGACGCATCTCCAACATGGGTTTCGAGGTTGACATCCTGGATGAGTTTCAGCAGCGCCTGGGGTGCGGCCAGCCCGCCGTCCCGCTCGCCCCCTCCACGCCGTCCAGGAGCGCGCTGTCCTCCCCGACCGCTCCCAGCGAGGCGGGCGAAGGCCCCGACGACGACTCCTCCGTGGAGCGGGAGGAAGACTTCGAAATCCCCGTGCTCCCGCAGGGCCGACGGCTGGTCATCAACATCCTGTCCACGTGGGGGGATCGCCACTACGTCGGCCTGAACGGCCTGGAGATCTTCGTCTCCAGCGGCGAGCCCCTGCGGCCCGCCCACGTCCGCGCCGACCCGCCGGACATCAACATCCTGCCGGCGTATGGCAAGGATCCCCGCGTGGTCACAAACCTGATCGACGGCGTCAACCGCACGCAGGACGACATGCACCTCTGGCTCGCCCCCTTCACCCCCGGGCGCCGCCACACCATCTTCGTCGACTTCGGCGATCTCCGGCAAGTCGCCATGATCCGCGTGTGGAACTACAACAAGTCACGCATCCACTCGTTCAGGGGGGTCAAGGAGGTGGAAATGCTGCTGGACGGAAGGTGCATCTTCAGGGGGGAGATAGCCAAGGCCTCGGGGACGCTCTCCGGAGGTACGTGAGCGGCGCGTCCCTCTCCCGGCTCACGCGCCGCTTGAGGTACGAATCTCACATCCTTCCCACGACTCCAGGGCTGGACCAGTTCGGAGACACCATCCTGTTCACCACGGACGACGACATCCTGGAGGCCATGTCTCGCTACGACGAGACCTTCCTGAGTGAGGGAGAGGGACCGGATCAGCTGGTCTACGAGGAGGAGCTGCAGAGACCTCGCACCGCGGACGGCGAGGGAGAGGAGAGGCCCTTCACGCAGGCCGGCTTCCGAGAGGAAGACCTCGCCGTAAGTCCGCCAGTTAGCGTCGCTAGCCCGGCGCGATACACTCCCGCTGCAAAGTCCCGTCTGATTCTTCGTCCGGCAGAAACTGCAGCTCAGCCCCTGCGCGGGTCTACCGGAGGACGACCCGGACCGCATCCCCGGGATGTACACCGGCAGGTGTGAGTACATATCACAGATCACGGGCGGCTGAGCTTTCAGCTCTCGCCGGGGAAAACCTGACGTGACAGAAGGTCTGTGGTCGCCCAGGTCTTCGCTTGGACCTGACGCTAACGTGGGGCGACCCCCACTACATGGGTCTGACGGGCCTGGAGGTGGTGGGGAAGGACGGGGAGAGTCTACCCGTGGACCTCGGCGCCATGGCGGCCTCGCCCAGGGATCTCAACGACTTGCCCGAGTACGGCCGCGACTTACGCACCCTCGACAAGTACGTCCGACCCGCCGGGCCGTCGCCCCGGCCTTCGGTTCCGGCTCGGCCTTCGCCCCCGTCGGGGTTTTAACTCCGTCTCCTCCCTCAGGCTCGTCGACGGCCACAACATTACCGCAGACGACCAGCACATGTGGCTGATCCCCTTCTCCTACGGAGAGACGCACACCGTGAGCGTCACCTTCACCAAAGCCCAGACCATCAGCGGACTCCGTATCTGGAACTACAACAAGTCCCCCGAGGACTCGTACCGAGGGGTGGGGCGACCGACAGGCTAAACACTTTGGTTGGAAAGGAAAGTAAGACGGCGAACGGATTGTCCTCCGTCTGTCCTCCAGGTGAAGGTGATGCACGTGTTGGTGGACGGCGCCGCCGTCTCCCCGCCGGAGGGATTCCTGATCCGGAAAGGACCCGGCAACTGTCACTTTGACTTCGCCCAGGAGATCCTCTTCTCAGACTTCGCCCAGACGCCCGCCGACAACACGAGCGCCGAAATGTACTTCTCAAAGTAGGAGCCGGAGACGTCACGGGTTCCCGGGATTTCTCGGGGCTTTGGGAGGGGAAAAAAAATACAACCCGGATGGACTAATGTGTGATTCCCTCCTCAGGGGAGCCATCAAGAAAGCAGAGCAGGCCAGCATGGATTATGAAGCTCCCGTCATGCCCTGTGGATGTATCCTGGCTTTCAATGCACTGTCCACCGTCCTCCAGCCGCAACAATCACCTTCCAGTCCAAACAATCACCGGACGGCGCCGCGGGCTCACAGTCCGCTGCTCCAAATCAGGACTCCCGTAATGATGTTTGAGCCAGATTAGCCCGAATTAGACCGCGTGCTGGCCGTGCACTCAACGCCGACGTGATGTTTGCGGCCTCTCCCCGACCTGAAGAGCCTCGCAGTACCAGCTCAGCCGCATCGGTTTTCGGTGAAACGTGCGCCGCGGTTGTTCCTTGACGTTTCCCCGCCAGTCATCTTTCAGCTGCAGCTGCTGACCACCTGGGGGGACCCCTACTACGTCGGCCTCAACGGGCTGGAATTCTACAACCACCGTCACGAGAAGATCCGCCTGAGTGACAGCAGTATCCTTTCTTTCACGCTCGCGGCCACGAGGACGAGCGAACCGCACTCGGAAACGATAAGATGAAATGAATGACGGGCGTCCAGGCGGAGAGGAGACGCTGCACTTCCCCGCGTCCGTCCCCGACCTCGAGCTTGAATCCACCCGAAGCGCTTTGTCCCTCAACGTGTCCACCGACAGACATCGCCGCCTTTCCGGACAGCGTCAACGTGCTGGACAACGTGAGCGGCGACGTGAGGACGCCGGACAAATTGATCGACGACGTGAACAACACCGAAGACGGGCGGCACATGTGGCTGGCGCCCGTGCTCCCTGGATTGGTGAGCGCGCCTGACGACAGGAGTCACGTGCTCGCGCGCGCGTCGCGTCGCGCTCAGGGTTTTAACCGGCGTCCGCCGCCGCTGTTGTCGCGCGCAGGTGAACCGCGTGTACGTCATCTTCGACCAGCCGGTGACCGTCTCCATGATCAAGCTGTGGAACTACTCCAAGACTCCGCACAGAGGGGTGAAGGAGTTCGGGGTGAGTCCGCGCGCCAGGTGTCGGGCCAACGGCCTCCCGGACGGCTAACTCTGCCTGTGTGTGTGTGTGTGTGTGTGTGTGTGTGTGTGTGTGTGTGTGTGTGTGTGTGTGCGTGCGTGTGTGTGTG
>CAAKHD010009053.1:36071-49508 GCA_901007705.1 Fistularia tabacaria | reverse complement strand
TTTGGCGTCTGTTCCCTCCACTTCGGCTTCCTTGATCCTGACAAACACTTTGACCGTCCACGCGAACGGACAGCGGTGTGTAAAAAAAAAAAAAAAAAAAACACTCCTCCGTGGGAGGTGAGCTCAATGTCACCGGCCGCTGTTTGGGAAAACTTTACGACTCACGGCGGCGGAAGTTAGCTAACTTGTTGAACACCCGCCCCCAACATCAGCAAAAAAAAACAACAAAACGGACTAATATTACCACTAAAATACGACACGATTATAGGAGTTCTTATTATGATGATTGAAAATAAAGTTTCCCTTACTTTATTGGTTTGTGGGTGGCTCCCATGTAGGCCTGGCAGGAACGCCGATACAAGTGTCGAGGAGCTGAGTCAACCTCCGAGCACGGCTAGCCTGGAGAGGAACAGCGCCGCCCTCTTTTTTGTTTGTCAGGTCAGGGCTTTCCGTCCGTCCGCCCGCGTCGTGGATTTGGCGGAGCGACAACCGAAACCCCGGGAATCCGCACGGCGTCGACTTTCCGTGGCCGAAGCGCAAAATTCAACTTCGCTTTGGGAAACCTGGGTTAACCGCTGTCATGGAGGCGCGCCGCCTTCCTAGCAGAATTAAATCGGGGCGAAGAGACGGCTTACACTTGGTCCCGATTCGTCAATTGCACTCGTTGGTGAGGATTTTCATTGGTTCGTTTCTGGCTATCAACCCGCCCATTTATGTGGACTTAAAGGAACTTTTCGAACGCTTGACGTCATTTCCTCCTGGGACATGCACACGAACAGGTGCTTCAAATCCAAGGCATTATTTAGATTTAAAGATAATATTTGTACGTGTTGTGAAGTCAATACTGAAAGTCCGCACCAGTAATTTTTCTCATGCGAAAAAGTACACAGTTTTTGGGTTACCACCCAAAAATGGCTTACAGAAAGGTTTCCATCCTCACTGGTTTCTCTCTCAAGAGACGACCTAACATTTGGTTTAGTTTCAGCAAATGAAAGAGATGAACTCTGTTTAAATGCTATTTTAGGTTTGGCCGATTTCTTCAGACACAAAAAGCCGGATGCAAAAATGTCCCCCCTCAAATTTACCTTCTTTAAAAACTACTTTGAATTACATAACGCATCTTTAAAGCGTTTGAAAAATTCCCAAAAGCCAGAAAATATACTGTTTCATGAATGATGTTCCCTTAGATTCATGAATTTAAATACATGTTGGTATTCCCCTTGCCATTGCTTTTCCTTTTGTTTGTATTCACGTTGCTTGTTGTTTTCCACATGGCTTTGCGCTTGCTACTCCCGCAGTTCATTGTCTAGAGATTCTTTACTGAATTCAAAGTGTAACAAAACATATAGCAAACAACAAACAAACATGGCTAAATTAAATCGTACACCAATGGCAATCAACTGGCATGAGGAAACTAGGTTAAAAAAACAACAACAGGTGTGTGTGATGCATTTATGTACACACACACAAAATAAACTTCATAAAATGAATAGCTGTTGTTTAGTTGTGTTGACTCAGATGTCCCTCCTGTCAGCTATCCAATGTTTGACAGCCGCAGCTCACAAAAACAAAAATAAATATATGGCTAAGATGACACATGTCTTCTTTTTTTTTCCACGTGTTTGTCCAGTGCAGGCATGAAAGGGGACCGCACTGACTGTAACAGAACTGTTAATGGAAACTACACTGGTATGATAAAAGGACGAGTCACACACACACACACACACACACACACACACACACACACACACACACACACACTATTTACAGAAAACCTTTAGATCAGGTGTTTAAAGGTGGATGTGTCGCCACCTGTCATAAACCTCACAGAAGTAGCAGATAGAGTGGGATCTAACAACGCAGCCGAAGTCATTTATCCTGGCGTCTCACACATCTGCAAATAAGACGTCGCCTCTGTAGTTGAAATTGTCTGACACGGATGTTTGAACTCATGTCATGCACGCGAAGAAACACGTTTAATGTGTCAAGAACAGGCTCTATTATTTTACAGGGATCTATTTTTCCTTTTCATCTGATTTGCCCTTTTTTTTCCCCAAGCCATGCTTGCAAAAACTCGCGTCTTGTTGCTCCTGTCTTTTTTGAAAGTATCAGTCTCACAGCAGAGTAAAGCAACAATGGTGTGCTTGTATTTCAGATCTGCAAATTAACTAACGTAGAGTGGATTCTGTCTGTCCAAGGCCAGACAATGTTGTTAGTTGTTTTTGTCACAAGAAATTGAAAACATGTGAGTGATTTGAATCATTCGTGCCACAGTTTGGCTTCATGGACAAAGCAAATTCTGACTCCATAAAAAAACTCCCTCCAATAACTTTTATCTATTGATGTATTCATTATCAAGCTAAAAATGGGAAATCACATGGTTCATAATTGCGTGAGCATCTTCTGATTTTCATCTCGATTCACTCAGATCAGCAGAAAATTTGCATCATGTATCACGTATGGGGAAATCCGAAACTGTTTTTAGAACTGAAACTGATATATTTTACACTGATCCGCAAGAAAAAATCCTCAGGAGTTCAGCAAACAGCACAGATTTAAATTAATATTCTAACAGGTGGCTGACATTTATTTGCAGACAAAATATGGAACCCTTTCCGTCTCGTAGAACACAGAAAATCAGAGGTAATAAGTGAATATGAGAAATGTGTTAGAATTTTAAAGCTCATTTAAATGCAAGAAACGCAAGAAACCTCCTATTTGTTTACTCAGTGAATTTACTGACATGGGGTTCCAGAGTGTATGGAGTGTTCATATCATACGATTGAATACGAGACGATGGTGTTAAACAACATCTGCATTACAAATCATGGTTTTAGGGAATTAGATTTCCAATTAGGCGACATGGAGGCGCAGTGGTCAGGGCCTCTGCCTCACAGCAACAAGGTCCCCAGTTGGATTCCCACGAGGGGCCCTTCTGTGTGGAGTCTCCATGTCTTTTATGGGGTTCCTCCCAGAGTCCAAAAACATGCAGGAGGTTCATTGGAGACCCTAAATTGGTTGGTTGTGTTAGTCAATGGTTGAATGTCTCTATATGACGTCTTAGTGAGAGAGCAAATAGTTGCAGTCTCTATTCAGGGTCCTGTGATCAACCAGGCTAGGATCTTCAGCAACCCAGTGACCCTTACTGCAGGATAAGCGGTGTTGAAAATGAATGAATGCATGGACATGTCCTACTAAAACGAAGTAAAACGTCCGTCTATTGCATGTATGTGTATGTCTCCGTATTGGTGCAGAGAAGGCAGTATGCTGCAGCGGGAACAAAAGAACATTGTCGGCTCAAAGGCCGGTTCTGCCTCAGGTTCCTCTCCATACTTTCCGATCTTCTGACACTAGATGGCGCTACGGAGCCACGATTTGACCCTGGCGTTTCGCTCGAACGCGAAGCCAATCGGCTAAATTTCACATTTGGTTTTTAAGACAAAAATCCGTCGCAACAACAGGCGTGGAGAGTGCATAAGAAACAGGGACAGGCCAAGCTTGTTGTTATCTCTCAAAGGCTAGCGGTAGCCGTTCCCGGATATCCTTGTTGAACATGGGAAATGTAGTTTTCTCGTCCGGCATGCTTGATTCCACTTTACGTAATCGTACGTGTGCTCAAAGCGAGCTGGGGGCGTGCCTTACGTAGATGGCGTACTTTAGCCCCGTGTTTTCCCCCGTAGAGATTCCCCCTTCCTTCCCCGGTTGTTTGAGGTAAACCTACGCGGTCGCGTCGGTTTCGCCTACTCGAACCGGGAGTGGGAATCCAACCGAAGGAACCCACGGCCGTACGGAACATGCCCCGGCGGCGGGCGGCGCCGAGTTAACCCCGGGAGAGGACGCGGCGGCTGGAGTACAAACAGGAGGAGGAGGAGGAGGAGGAGGAGGCGGAGGAGGAGGAGGACAGGGGGAACTTAGCTTCCCCGATGGCTGTGAAAAGTTAACGCGGAGACGGCTGGGAAAAAAACACCACCGAGTCCCGGATTCCCCCTCTTCGGACGACTGGAGGTAAGAGCCACCGGGGAGGGAAGCAGAGTCGGCGGCGGTTAGGCTCTCCGGGGAAGCGGGAGGGACCGGAGTGTCAGCCCGCCGCTCCAGCTGCCTCCGCCGGCTACCGTGAAGCTAATCTCCCCGCCGCGTGGAACCGGCGGTTCCGCACCGAAGCGCGACAACGCGTATACCTCCGCCGGAATCTAGTCCGCTCGGTGGCCTCTTAGGTAAGGGAGCCGGATCTCGGCTAATCCCGTTAACGCAGGAGTGGAGTGGACACGCAGGTGACGCGGGGGGTGAGAAACACATCTCCATGCACTGACAACTTCCAATGTACCGTGACATCTGCTCCCCCCTCTTCCTCCTCCTCCTCCTCCATGCTGTGGGTCTCCTGAGATGAAACCCAAGCTGTGTGTGTGTGCTGGAGGTGTCAGCTGCTGTGTCAGTGGGTGCTTGGGCGACAGGTGGCCCCTGGACAGGTGCACTGGGAACAAAGATCTCCTCTCACCGCTTTGTGTGGAACATCTCCTTTTATTCTGTGTGTGCATTTATAGCTTTTGCTTTCAGCACCTGCCTCCGTCTGATCCTCTCCTCTCACAGCAGCTCCTCACCTCCTCTCTGATCCACCCAGATCTCCACCAAACCCTCCTCTGTCCATGTCCATCTACCATGTTGTCTCTGAACTGGACATCATGGTTGCTCTCCTTCTCTGTCTTTTCACTTTTCCTTTTGTTCTGGTTGATGCCTCTTCTTTTTTTTTTTTTTTTTTTTTATCACCCCAACCTGCTTGCACATGTTTCTCTACCTCTTCTCCACCTTCTCCGTTGGTACTTAAAGTCCTCCACCTTCTTTATCTCCACTCCCTGCAGCCTCATATATATATATATATATATATATATATCATAGTTGGTTTTGAAGCAGTGTAGTTAACTATGAGATTAAAAGTAGAATCTTGTTAAACTGCGCCATTTTATAGTAGTTTATTTCTGCTTGCATTCTCCAATCTATATATTTATGTGTATATTTTTTGGGAATTACCTTTTGCTGAACAGCTCAGCCGGTTAAAGTCATTTTCAAATGAATTCTGATGACATTTTCTAAATTTGCTTGAAAGATTGGGCTTTCTAGGAGGTGTTTTTCGTTGTGTTATGGGTCTGGAATGTGTTTCCACCCCGCATCCACGTCTAAACACTGGTATTTATTAGTTCAAATAAAGAAATTCCACAAGCAGGGTTAATTTACTTTACCACCCCAGAAGATGCCAGCTGTACATTTCTAGAATTCATGGACATTTACAAAACTATCAAGGCTCGCGTTGATGTCGATCTGTTAGGGTTGAAGTCAAGTTTACCAGACAAACTGGATTCACTCCTAAAAATAGTTATTGTGAACCTGTCTGAGCGCAAATTACAGCTCAGACTGTCAATCTGCAAGGAACGGTCCACTCTGGTCTTCCATTCTGCAAGGACGCACGGGACAAATATGTGCTGTGAGTCATTTCGTGCAGCGGCCCGGCCTATGCAATTTTTTTTATTTTTTTTTTTTTTACGGCGAGTTGCAAGCGAACGTCGAGTTCAGGGAGGGAATGAGAGATCAGAAATGAGGTCAGGAAGGAGATACGAAGTGGAAGAGCGAGCAGAGGGAAAGTTTGAAGGCTTATCTGGGTAATGCGCAGGGACAGTTGAGCAGTGAGGAGCGCCTCAGTCACCACTGAGTTCTTCTTGACCCTTAATTTCTCCTCTCGCGGCCCCCGTTGTTCCCACTCTGCACCTCCTCCACTGTCAGCGTCAATAATCATATACATAACCAGCCTTTTTCCAAATATGTCATCAGATGATGAACAAAAACTGGTTTTGTGTTTGTTTGTTTGTTTGTTTATTTTTAGTTTGGTTTTTGAGTCGATGTCTTAATGTGAGAATTTTCACCAACACTATCCTTCCTTCCTCCATTCATTCATTCATTCATGATCTACCGCTTATCCTGCACTCAGGCTCTCTCATACACATGTCCTACAGGCACACTCACGTCATATAGACACACAATCCTTCACACATAATATGGAAACATGAAACCATTTACCTTCATTTGCAACCATTCACCCTCTCATACAACCACTCAACCTCTCATTCTCATCTCACAAAGAGACATCGCCCTGTCATTCCCGCATAGAGAAAAATTCACCCTCTCATTCGCAAGTTCTATAGAAACATGCAACCATTCGCCCTCTCATTCCCACGTCATATAGAGACACAAACCCCCACCCTGTCATTTTTCAAGTCACAAAAAGACCTGCAACCATTCACTCTGTTATGCACACATGATCGAAAGCTACAAGCATTCACCCTCTCATCCACACCATCTCCAGTGAACCTCTTGCATGTGTTTGGACTGCTGGAGGAACCCTGGGGAGAACATGCAAACTCCACACACGCTGGAATCGAACCAGAGACCCTCTTTGCTGGGAAGCAAAGCACCCGATCCTCTTAAATCCCATCCATATTCATGGTAGCCCCCTGAAGCCCCCGGACTTGTTGAGAAGCCATTTAAATCTCTTGAACGCACCCCCTTCCAGCCGCTCTGTCAGCCGCCCCGCTGCGCATGCGCCGCGCTGACCCTCCGGTAATCCGCTGCGAGGAGGAGATTGCATCCTCGTCCGCTCCGCCGCCGGTGAGGAGGAACTCGATGCGAGGAGATAACGAGCAAACGCGTCCGTAGAAGAAGAGGAGACGGTTTTTCATTTAAAAAAAAAAAAAAAAAAAAAAGCAAAAAAACAAACATCATGAGTCCGAACGTTGAAGACGACGGAGCGGAGACCACAAGGCGGCGGCGGCGGGGGCTCCCATCCGCAGCCCGGACGCCGGGGATGTGAACCGACCGCAGGCTGAAGCGAACACGGAGGACGGTGACATTTCCGCTTTTTTCCCCCCGCCGCTAACCCCCCCTCCTCCTCTCGCCCGCCCCGGTTGCTGCGAGGACGCCTCCCGAGCGACTCCCCGCCCGGCCGGGATCCGGACCTCCGCGCACACTGGTCGGGCTTTTTTGCAGCGTCGGGGGCGGAAAGTCCACATGCGCCGCTTTTATTCGAATTATACTAAATATTATAATTATTACGACTCCGTGCACAAGTCGTATTAAATCTATTCATACGTTGCAAGACGCATCCCGTCTGTTGTAAGGCGAACGGTCGGAACCGGCCGTGCAAACGGGGCTTCATTCCGTCGCATCGCCTGCAGAGAAACTTGCCTCGACCGCCTGGCAATTCCACTGAAATCCCCACGGAAGGCGGTGACCCGCACCCACCGGCCCCGGGCGGACATGAACATCGCCTCCCCGTCCTTGTGTCTGCAGGACGCGGCCGCCTGAAGCGGACACCCCCCCCCCCCCCAGCTGTCGTGGGACCTGCAGAAGTTTCCATAAGGACTGCTTTAGCCAGAAACCCTTCCCAGGGTCTGAGACATTTCAGCCGTGGGGAGACGTGCAGCTGGGGCGTTTCGCTGGTTTCCCTCCAAGCAGCTGTTCGTGGGACTGGATGTCTGAAAGACGAGCCTTGGACATTAGTATGCTTGTAGTTTTGGCAACACCCTCCCCGGAATATGCACCGCATTGATTTCATCCGCCGTCCGCGTTTGGAATAATAGCTCGGTGTGTGTGATCAGCTGTGTTTGCAGTGTGTCCCGGATGGCCGTCCCCGGCCTTCTGCACGTCGACCGTCAGCAGTATGGGAAAGAGGAAGGAAGGAGCGTACACGCGGCTGCACGGTCGAGGGGGATGTGTCAGAGAGCACACTGGAGGAATTGAAAGTGGCGCCGCGGAGGACTCGGTGCCGACCGTCCACGAGTTCTCCGTCTTCAAGAGTGGCCGCGACCAACCTCCGCTCCGGGATCGTCCCGCTCTCTCCCTGAGCCGGGAGTAAGCTCTCCGTCGGCGTCTACGCCCCGAGTCGCGCGTGCAACTGCGACTTCAACAAAACACGGGATTCCACCTGTCTCTTCTCTCGCGGAGGGAGGAAGCGGTCCGGGAGTCCGAGCGGAGGAACCGCCGTCGAGATTCAGAACTGCGTGTCTGCCGGCGAATAAACCCGCGGCTCCTCCGTCGACGTCCAAGAGCAAACGGCGCTGTAGGATTCCAGCGTTTGAGTCCTCGCGCGGGGGGATTTTTCGCGGGCATGGGCAGCTCGGCCTCATCGCTCACCGCAGAGACGGAGTCGGACCATGGGTTCCACAGCACGCCGTACTCCTCCTCGCCCCCCGTCGGCTGGCTGAGGAACAGCCACAGCAGCCCGGTGTGGGGCACCACCTTCATCACGCGGCAGCAGCAGCACCCGCTGCCTCACCGCGAGCGAAGGTGAGTCACAGCAGGCGGGACGACGGGGAGAAACGGTCCACACGGGGATCATGCTAAGAAACCTAGTCCGTAGACAACCACAGCAGATGATCAACGTGACCGACGGAACCTTCTGCAGATCCGCAATGCCAAGTTCGGTCTCGAAACGACCGGCGCCTCCACCTCGCAGCAAGAAGGTCCGCGGTCGGATCCGGCCTGGGGCCTTTCTGTTTGGATCCTTCATCCTCTCTGCGTGAGGTTCCTCCGGGTTCCTCCCACAGTCCAAACACATGCAGGAGACCCTACAAGGTCCAGGCGCGTAAATGAGAGGGTTCATGGTTTCTATAGGACGTCTGAATGAGAGGGTGAGTGGTTGTGTGTCTCCATACGTGGCGCTGTGATGGACCGCTGACAGCTGGGATAGGCTCTCGTACCGAGTGCAGGATAAGTGGTTTAGATAATGAATGAATGAATGTAAAATGAATCTGAAAAGTGGGCTTTGAGTGTCGGAGGCCTCAGAGTCCTCAGACAGTGGTCTCCTACACTGTTTGAAATTCTAAACTAGAACTCTCCCCTCAGGTGAACCCCGAAAAGCAAGACATTTTTATCATTAAAATTCTACTGCTAAAGGAATAACTTCAGATAACTTGGAAAAACAGTCCATCATAAAGTTGTGATTTATAAATCTTTTTTTTTCTTGCAGTCTTAACCAGTAGAAGCCGATCTGGTCGCTCGCTCAACCCGACATTGATCCTCTTTCTCGACAGGTGCGGCTGCTTTCGAACACGGCGTATTGAGACCGTGAGTACGGCCGAGGTTTAGATGGCTCCTCCCTGCGAAAACAAACCGTTGTCGCTTCCAAAGCGTCACGGCGACACCGGAGTGTGTCGAAAACAGCGGGCCGGCCAGAGGAAAGCAGGTAGAGGCGGCGCGGGAAGGCGTGCGGTCGTAAAAGAGCCCAGAATTCGGAAGACAAATCGCAAATGGCGACACCCCAATTTCCCCTATGGGGATCAATAAAGTATTATCGTATTTAGCGGTTTCGTCACCGACGTTGCCTCCCTTGTTAACCACCGTCCGATTAAAAAGTTTCTCATTGCGGGCAAACCCGCATTTTCCCCCGAGTCTTGCAGAAGGGCCTGACACCCGGCATCCGCGCAGTTGCGGACAAAGTCCAGCGTTACGTAAAAGCTTATCAAATAAGAGCCGGCATTTTTATGTTGTTCTATAATTCATCCAAAATCTGGCTAAGCTGGATTTGTAAACCGAAATCCCTGCCCCTCGGTTTCTCCGAGCACAGCGGTACAGTACGTGCTACCCTTTAGCCTGCGCTGAGTGATTGCAAAGAGAGAGGGAGAGAGAGCGAGATTGATCGAACACACTGGAAATCACCCCGGGGATAATGGGAATGTGAGTTTCTCTGCTCCCAGACAAGCATTGATTTATTTTAGTTAATTTTGGAAGTTATTGAAAATGGCCGAGTGCGCGTTTTCCGGCTGAGGCGAAGGGTTTGACGTAAGCCACGCTGGCTTACATTGTTTACCCGCCATATTGCCTCGACCGTGTCCGGAGGTGCCGTTCGTTTCCCCGGAGTTTGATGTGAATTTTACACCGTCGTGATTCGTGCAGTGTGAGTCACGACCGTCCCGTGGTACAATTTGTGAGGCATTTAGGCCAAAACGGCACCGTTTGAGTCAAACACGGTCAGCATGCCTTTGTCTGTTTGCCTCAGCATCCATGTTTTAGGAATAACACCCCCCCCCCCCTAAAAAGCATGTTTTGGACACTCCGCACAGCAAGAAGGGCCCCTGTTGGAATCCAACCGGGGACCTCGTTGTGACCCCGACTATAGATTATGAATGAATGAATAAATAAGTGAAAAGCGAAGAAGAAAGGGAAAATGCTTGATCGTGGCCTGCCTGAAAGCGGGTATTAAAAACTACCCTGCATTTGCCTTCTTTTAGGGAAGTTCTTGCTGATTTCAGTGGCACAAATGTAGTTTCCCTAACGAAACTAAATTTTGACCTGACTGTCCAGTCGCAGTTTCCCCTTCCCCGATTCGCCGAACCCTCATAACGTGACGCTTAGCATTCACCTCTCTGTCTGGACGTAGCCACCGTGGTCTTTGCAAAAACGGAAGATTTGCTTCATTTAGTCCACTGAACAACAAGTTAATTACTTTTTGTTGTTGTTTGTTTTTTGCCACATGCTTTTCAGTACCCTGATTTTCTCTAAATGGTGTGCAGAGTGGGGGTCCCCCCGCCCATGCACACCTTCCACACGCCTGGCTGCATGCAGGCAATCAGCGGCTGTTGGGCTCACAGCAGCTTGTCGGAAAGTTTGAATGAACCGTTGGACCCTGCAGGCAGTTCCCCATGTAGTAAAACGGTCTGTTGCGCTCGAATGTAAGAACATAAACGTTGACTTTCGCACAAGTCATTGCGATTCCATTTTTTTTTTTTTTTTTGATAGGTGACCGCGTTACCGGGTTTATCCAAGCCCAGATCCCCGATCGGTTCCGCAGCAGCTGCGGAAGGGATGTATTCGTCGGTGGAAGATGCGTGTTTGTTGAAGAGGCGCTGGGGGATGGGGGGGTTCGGTAGGGGTCGAACACAAGAACATCGATTTTTCAGTTATGCTTCTGAGCCATATTTGAAAAATCATAAACTAACATGGAACGTGAAGTTCAATATTAACATTTTATCACAGTGGCTGGTTACCACATTATGAGGTGATAGTTGGCCTAATACTCACAGAGGACGTGATTTTAAAAAATTAATTTGCTTATTTTATTTTAATTTTTTAAATGGAAACTGAATGTGTTTTAAGAATGCAAATTATTTCTGAAATTAAGATTTGTCTCGCACGATCTTTTTTTTTTTTTTTAAATCAAATGTCTTTCAGTTGAAATTAAATTTTTATCTCCGATATTATTTTCCAAGTTTCGGATCTCTATCACGCTTAATTTCAAAGATGTAAACTTAAGAGGATTATCACGCGGCTTTCTCTTAATCAGCTTACAATCCACCAATAATCAAGTTTTAAAAAAATAATGCACGAAAACCCCTACACACGAGGACGTGCTTTTATTTGATTTCAGTAAAAGGGATGAATTAAAGTTTCCCCTGATCAGCTCTGGGTTCCCTGGTATTGCATCGGTGTTGGCTGAGGAGTGTGCGGTGGAAGCCTGCCTCAAGGCCCCGTGCGCTTTGTCTCGTGGCGGCGTTTCTCGCCCACACGGTGCTTTTAATAATCACCAGGCTCTCAGAACATATGACACAAATTGATTTTGAATGGCCTCTCAGAAGTTTAAACATAAACAAATCTGTCTAGTGTTTTTTTCTTTTTTTTTTTTTCTATTCTTTATTTTGATGAAACGCTCCGTTTTCCGATGTCTCTTCCTGTTTGTTTGTTGCCCCCCGACCCCCTTCTTCTGTTTCGCTCGTCTCTTCATCCAATCCATGTGTGCTTCTTCCCCGCGTTCGATTGGCTGACGGGCGCCATTTATAATTCAGGAGCGCCCGCAATCGGCCGGTGAGTTTCCCCGGGAGCTCATCCAGCCGTTTTGACTGACTTTTGAGTTTCTCCGACCGCTCACCCATGGAAACAAAAACATTTCCAGTTTTTCTCCGTGGCATTTTTGAAGCACGTCTCTCGGAGCAGCTGATATTGACCTTCCATTCTGTATGGAAGTTGTTGCTGAGTCACTCCGGGCACCACGGTCCAGTTGTTAGTTATTGATTTTTTTTTTTTTTTCTTTTTTTTCTTTTTTCTTTCAAAGGCCTGATCACATTTCCCCCCACAATGGTTTCCATTACTTATTCAGCATCAGTCTCCCGTTGGTCTTTCATCCCTCTTGATTCCTGCTCTTGTTACTGACGCTCGCCTCGCCGTTGCTCCTCACTTAACAGTTAAGGCTGTTTGGATTTCCACTGCATGCCCCTTAAATTAAGTAAAGAAGCCTTGACGATATTTCCTCCGCCGAACCTTCGATTCCCGTTTTGTTTTTTTTGGGTTTTTTTTTCCCCCCGATGCGTACGAGGAACAGTGCTCGGAAACAGCAGCTTCGTCGCCGGTACGGAAAATCACACGTGAGATACACAACCCTATGTAACCAATAACTGCGAATGAACCAAACGCTCGGCGGTCATTGTTTGGGTATCGGCTTATTATTTAATCTCCTTCCCACTATCGCGTGTCGGAGCCTCACCGGGCTGAGCGCATGAAAAAAACATGCACGGATATACATTATGCACCGCCGTCTGCTGCTAGGAAGGAGATGACACATGTATTCCGACAGTAGAGGTTTTTTTTTTGTTTTTTTTTTTGAACAACGCACGCCGGCGCTTGAAACATCCCCCCAGCCTCCGTGCCACACGAGGCGGCGTGAACGCAGACACTCCGGCGCGAGCCGCGCTTTGCCGAGCTGTGACGGCGCATGACAGGCGGAAAACAAAAGCACGCCGCGAGCCCGCGTAAACTTCAGCCGTCGCCGAACACCTTATCTCTGATATACGGCTCTAACGGCAATTTTCCTCTCTCTTGTTTTCCTTGGCTTTGAGTCAGCGCAGACACTTTCGTCCTTGAGTGATTTCATGATGTTTTCATCCGGCGGTGAACTGTCGACCCTGGGAAGAGTGCGCACTGAATCAGTACATGCCAGGGAAAGTGTTGCGCGGCAGATGTTCCTCTTTAGATTATCAGCCTTACCCCGTTGTAACATACGGCCAGACCGTGTAGCTTTATCGCCGCGCCGCCTTTTACGGCGCTATCGCTAACTAGCATGTCAGATGTTTAGGCGCATCTACGAGATTCGAGGAATATGCATAGGTTTGATTTTTACATCCCATTCACCCGTGCCTTTTGGCTCATCCGCACAGAAGCATTGTTCCCGGAGTCAATCCAGAGATGACTTATTGTCTCCCTTTCACGGTGGCTCCCTTCCATCGGCCACCCCCCCTTTTAATTGGATTAAAACTGCCCACTTAAGCCCGGTTTGAACCGTCACTGATCATCTTTGTGTGTTATTCCAACCTCCAACCCCCCCCCCCCCCCCCCCCCCACCCTCTCAGGATTTTCCGCCCGCTTTTGTTTTGGGGGGGTTTTGTTCATCCCCCGCCTCCTTCT
>CAAKHD010009053.1:10801-26354 GCA_901007705.1 Fistularia tabacaria | reverse complement strand
CCCCCCCCTGTGGCCTTTTTTTTTGGTTTTTCCCCCCCCCCCCCCCCCGGGGGGGGGTTTTATTTTTTTTTTTTTTTTGTCCCCCCCCCCCCCAGGCCAGGCTAATCTTTCCCTCTCACACTCTATTTTCCTTTTCTCATTCTAACTCCGCTCCTCTTGCGGTTGCGGATTGTTTTTGCAGTCCCCTCTTTCCTGCAGATAATCACTCATATTTGACTGCGAGCGAGTATTCCTCCTCTGGTTTCTTAATAATTGATGTCATTTCTTATTGTGTCTGGCCACATCTTGTCTTTTCATATCCTTGTAGCTCTCCTTTCTACCACTTACTGACTGAAAATAGTGCAAGTTTGTGAACAATAGTCAGGCAGTTACAGCCGAATAGTCAAATGTATAATTGACGGGCTTGTTTTCTCTCCTTGTTTGCTGTTTTTCCAGCCAGTCACACTCTCCCGGCTCCATGGCAGCTGCGGTGCGAGGAAGTGAGTGGTCGTGTGGGCGCTGCACCTTCTTAAATGTCGGCGCGGCACCTCGCTGCTCCATCTGCGAGGCGCCTCGCCAAAAGCCTGACCTTAACCAGATCCTCCGGCTGAGCAGCACCGAGGAGCACCGCTGGTCCTGCCCCCGCTGTACCCTCAACAATCCTCAGGGATCCGGAGCCTGCTCCGTCTGTGGATTCGGGCCATCCACTGCCACTCACACGCCTCCTACCACCACCATAGCCG
Source organism: Fistularia tabacaria (assembly GCA_901007705.1). Lineage (NCBI taxonomy): Eukaryota > Metazoa > Chordata > Actinopteri > Syngnathiformes > Fistulariidae > Fistularia > Fistularia tabacaria. The sequence goes on along the minus strand of CAAKHD010009053.1, from coordinate 25,632 downwards.
CCACTGCCAACGGCCTCCCGCCGGCTCCCGCCGAACCGACGGCGCCCGGCGTCACGGCCGCCGCGCTGCCGGAGCCCCAAGGCCAGCATCCCGTCAAGGAAGAAGCGCTGCGGCGGTCGGAGAGCAACGGGGAGGTGGGCGTCCTGGAGGGCCTGCACTCGGGCTGGGCGTGTCCTCGCTGCACGCTGCACAACACGCCGGTGGCGTTGTCCTGCTCCGCCTGCGGTGGGCCCAGGAAGCTGTCTTTGCCTAAAATCCCCCCGGAGGCACTGGTGGTCCCCGAAGTGCGCACGCCCGTGCTGGGCTTCCCCGTGCACACGGCCGCCGCCGCCCCGCTCGTCATCGACCTGACCGACGACTCCCCCCCGGCCCCTCCCTGCGATCCTCAAGAGCCTCCCCACGCGTCCTCGCAGGCCGTTCCCTCTGCGTTTCCCTCTTTCTCCTCCCTCCAGAACAACCCGGTGCCACGCAGCAGGCGAGAGGTGCCGCCGCCGGGGCGCCCCCCGAACCCGGGCACGAACACCCCCAGTCCCACCTCGCCCTCCACGGCCGGCGTGCCCCCTCAGCCTTGCCCGCAGCGACCGGCCAAACCCAAACACGCTCAGCCCCAGGAGCCCTCGTACCCCAGCAAACGCCTCAGTATTTTAGAGGAAGAAGACCACCAACAACACCACCCGCTGGCTCCCCACCTCCCCGGCGCTTCCTCGGCAGCCTCCGCCTGGAAGTGCCCCAGTTGTTCGTTGTCCAACCCAGGTAGTTTGTCCAAATGCGAGGCCTGCCGATCGACGCGGGCCGGCGCCGACCTCATTGACCTCGTAGGCTGTGAGACTGTACGCTTCACCCCGGCCAGCCCGTCGAGCCCGGACTTCAGCACCTGGGCCTGCTCTAAGTGCACCTTACGCAACCCCACCGGTGCACCCAAGTGCTCCGCCTGCGGTTCCTCCAAGCTCCACGGCTTCCAGGAGCAGCAAGCCCCCCTGCCCCGCAGCTGCTCAAACTGCGGCCTGCCGTCGGCGGCCGGCACCGCAGCATGCTCCTGCGCCCCTTCCTCCTCCTCGGGTCATAAACCATGGAAACAGGGCAGGGGGTTTTCTTCCTCGTCCTCCGCCGTCGCCGCTTCTTCTCCTCCTCCTCCTCCTCCTCCTCCTCCTCCATCTCGTCCGGCCTCCAGGAAAGGGCCGGGCAGTGGAGCTGTCCGGCGTGCACGTTGCTCAATGACCTGAAGGCGAAAAACTGCGCGGCGTGCCACACGCCCCAGCAGTACCTTACCCTGCGCAAGGTGGCCAAGCCCCTGAAGAGGAGGGAGAGCATGCACGTCGAGGCCCGCCGGCGAAACGACGAGGGCGAGGCCAAAGAGCTGTGGGAGAACATCGTCAGCTTCTGCAGAGAGGTAAGAGATCGCTCGCTTGATATTCTCTGAAATATCATATCCACGTCGCAACCTTCTGCAGCTCAGAGGTTAATGGGAGCGGCCATTTTCACTCCACTGGTCATCACTTAGTCCGAAATTCCCAGATCGTCTTTTTTTTTTTTTTAAATTTTCTTTTTTTTCTTTTTTTTTTTCTTATCACAGCACAGTTTTAGTTATCGGTTGCCGAGCAACATATTTTTATTTATTTATTATTTCCGTGTTGAGTTTGTTTGTTTTTTTCGTCAGAGAAATCGAACAAATGCTTGCTTTAATATACAATAACGTGTCACGGGGTGCACGTTGCCCTTCTGTGCACAGTCTCTTCATTGTAACAGCCCTGTGTTGCTACGGCCGTGGCGTCACACTCCCTCACCCCAGTAACGTGACAAATGCCTACAGGCTTTGTCGACTAAATAAGCAGGATTCCAGTGTTTTCTTCTGAAAAAATGATTGGTTTAAGAAAGTGGCCTCCGTACTGGGTGAGTCTGAAGAGGAGCTGTCAATAGAGTAAATCGATTGGATGTTGCCTTGGGTTGATGTGCCTTGGTTGAATTGAATATGTTGTACGCAGGTTATTAGTTGGTATCTACGGTATCTAAATTAAGTTGTGAAATGAAAAGAAAAGTGTTACTTAGTGGACCGACTATCCTCTGGAGAATGCATTCCATTAAGTGTTAAACCGAGTCAGATCATTGCTTCCTGACAAATAAAAAATAATCCTAATCACGCTTTGATTAGAAGAGGCATTCTCTTGGCCTGGTGCATCGTCTCAACATTAAACGTTTCGAGGAAATTCAAAGTTCGGCGTCGTTTGTGTGATCGACAGTCCGCGGCCCGGACCGATTGTGCATTGTGCATGCACGGTGTCACCGTTGCATGGAGACAGAGGTGTTCCCTAGCAACTGCGATGACGATGGGAAAACTTTTCTAAATGTTGCTTCTCTCGTGGCACATCAACAAGGATGGCCAGGAGATAAGCCCTCGCAGGGGGTCGTGACAGGTTCGCTTATATTGTTCCAAGACAGCTGTCGATACAACACACCAGACTGATGATTAAAAAGAAATGTAATGACCAGTCGAAGCGTCACCCTGTCGGTGATTTGGCGCACGCTTGCAATCTGGATGCATTTTCTATGTATTGTCTTCATTTATTTTATTTCTTTAACCTTAATTTAACCAGGAAAAGACTCATTGAGATTTAAGAATCTCTGTAGTAATAGAAAAATAATATGATATAATATAATAATAAAAAAACACACATCACATTCCTAATAAATAAATAAATAAATGAAATAAAATAAAATTGTAATGTCCGAAAACCCCAGAAGCGGAGGATATGGGAGAATCCACATCCCGTCTTTAAGTCGCACGTAAAAGTCTGTATGACTTAATTTTCAAGTATTTTTAAGGCCTCGACCCGGTTACGCTTGTCAAAGCACCTCTCCGTCTCCCTAGTCCCATCTTTTCCCATCACATCTATCCTTCATATTTATAATATTTAAAAGAAGTTTCTCCACTCGCTCGATACTGCCATGCAATAGTCGCAGTTGTGATGGCTGGCTAGTGATGGGTGATAGTGGTGTGTGTGTGTGTGTGTGTGTGTGTGTGTGTGTGTGTGTGTGTGTGTGTGTGTGTGTGTGTGTGTGTGTGTGCGTGTGCGTGTGCGTGTGCGTGTGCGTGTGCGTGTGCGTGTGCGCGTGTGCGTGCGCGTGCGCGTGTGCGTGCGTGTGCGCGCAGCTGCGTGCTAAGGTGAGCAACGGCCCGGCCTATTTTTAGCAGCAGCGCTGTAGAGCAGAGCAGAAATTATTCGCTCCCCGATAGTGAATGTAATCACCGGCAGCATGGGCGGCGGCGGCAGCTGGGTTTGAGAGGTCAGCCAGGTGAAGGGGCTAAAATTGGTCCGAGGTTTGTCTTAATTCTTCCCCGGCCAGGCATTAACTCCAGGCGAGGAGCAAAATGCAAGTGGTAAAAGTGAAGTAATGGTCCGGGGAGCCCTTTTTTTCCCCGGCCTTTTAAGGCGTGCGAGCGGCCAAACCCGCACACATCCCTTGCAGCTTTCACGTTTCTTTGGTCCACTTCAAATCTCATCCATCACAAAACACGGTGTTCCACAGTACACCGGAGAAGTTCTGGAAGGCCCTCGGGGAGCTGAAATGAACCGATGCTGGTGTTTATGGCTCGTGAATTATTTTATCGCCTCCGTCACCTGAGTCTGTTTATTGCATTTTTGTATTTTTCCAATGGCCAATAATTGGACGATGAATATACCTGCAAATGCCTAACAAAAATTTCCTTCATTCACTTATTCCTGCTCACCTTTACATTGAACAAATGCATTAATACATTTTCTCCGAAATGTGCATTTCTTTTTATATAATTTTCTCCCCGCTGTCCCTTCATCATGCTATGATGGGCAAACCACTGTAAATAGGCACAGTATAAATAGACATGAAACATCAGCAGCTTTAATACACACCTGGAACTGTGGAGATGCTGCGGGAACATGGACTCGGATTCGTCTTGTTTTCTTTCCTCTTTTCCGTCATATTATCCGACATTTAGTTGACTTTAGATATGAATCGTGATTTTAATCACTTGACTTGAGTGTATTTTGCCTGTCGCCTGCTATGACGGTGTTCCAGTGACCCTTTTACTTACAGATGTTGTTTGCCACGAGGAAGTAAGATTCTACGGGTCCTAGACGTGCATTTATGGGGAAGGAAAAAATATGAAATCCATCCCGGTTTTCATTTTATCATCCAATCATACATTATCCCTTCAGCTTATCCTGCACTCTGGGTCCCCGGGGGGCCGGAGCCTCTCCCAGCTGTTATTGGCGAGAGGCGGGGTTCACTCTGGACCCGTCCATCTTCAAAATCGACGAGCAGAGTTTCTCGAAGAATTGATCGTGACCTGAATGACTGAGAACCTCCACAGACATAAAACCATTCGCACGCAACGTAGACCTTCAGCCATTCACCCTCTCACGCCTGGACAATGCAGGGTCTCCAGTGAACCTCCTGCATGTTTTTGGACTGAGAGAGGAACCCAGAGGAAGTCCACGCGCACACAGGGAGAACATGGAGACTCCACGCGGGAAGACCGCCTTGCTGGAATCCAACCAGGGACCTTCTTGCTGTGAGGCGGAAGCGCGAACCGCTGAGCTGCCAACATTTTATCACAGCCCTTTTAAAATGTCTTTAACAACCAATATTCTTCAGGACAATGTCCCGAATGTAATTACCGATAACGGCAAACCCGTCACTCCAGAAATAAACACATCTAGGTTGAAGTTGCTCATCGATTCACGTTCAAATTGCCAGCCGGGGCCCGGAGCTGAGTGGCGTGTCCCCAGGATTTGGTGATTAAATGGCGTTGAAAGCTGCTCAGCAGAGAACATATGGCCATAGAACACCCCGTGCCATCCAGATGTGAAAAGGCTAATTGCCAGACTTCCTGCACGCTCTCTGCTAATTACCACGTCTTCCCCATGACTTATTACTGTTCTCACAAATACACTTGAGTTTCTCCGAGCGTGCGGCGTAATTAACCGCGCACAAACAGGTGCGCGGGATGAGGGCCGGTTGTGAATTTCACAATTAGGGAATTTTAATTTTTTTTTGAAATTCCAAATTCAGACAAACTTTGAAGGAGGAATAAACAATTGAATAAATAAATAAAAGTAAAAATAAGTCACAGGCATGGGGTGAAGAGGAGTGGCAGCATAGCATGCTAGTGCATTTCTGCTGCCGGTCTGTTTATCAATGCTAGCATGAATGCACAGCTGGTTCACTTCTAGTGTGAAAGTTCTTTTACATTTGAAATGTACTTCCTGAATACTAAGCCGGAGACACTGTGGTACCGGCCTGACGTCTAGCAGAACTTCATTATTTTGGTACTTAACCCCGGACAAGAAGTGGAATTGAGAATTGGTTCCACGTTATGAGATCCATCTCAGTCAAGCACATCCGAGCGTATCGACTCGGCAAACTGACCGTCTCCGCGTCCTTCCGAGAAAAGGAGCGGCGTAATTAAATTTGACGTGTTATCAGGCAAATATTCCCTCTTAGTTATTATCTGTTGCCGAAGCTTGTGACACTCCGGTAGCAGTTGCAGTCACGCTAAAGGCCTTTTGTGGGGCCGAGATATGATCAGGAATGAATAGAGTCGAACAGATCTGCGGAATCAATAATGGTATCAGTAAAGTAATAATTCACCTCACCCGGGATTGGCCCTTCCTCGTTCATGGTTGTCTTAATCCAGCGTTAAAGGCAGCGGCGGGTGAGCCAACCGCACCGTCTCAAAGCTCCGTGAGACCTCCCGAGTTCCGGGGCGCAAAGGCCGGTTATCTGCTCTCCGCCCGCCGCCGCATCCGGCCGGCCGGTCGAATTAAATTGCGTCCCGATGGCAAGTAATCAATTCGCTGCACTCGGAGGAAGCTGCAGGGTAGCCACATTACAACACTCGCAGGGAATTCGATAGGGGTGTGTGTTTTGGTTTTGGCCTTCTGGTCAGGTTCTATGACCGGCAAAGAAGCACCTCCATTCCAGAAACCTTCTCAAAGTGATGTCACGCTCCTCTCCATCCTCACCGGTCTGGAGGTGGTAAGACCGCAAGTGTCCTCAGATGTTTTCCACCGAGGTTCCCGGTCATCCAGGATGGGGTTGTTAATATTGCCTCCTAACAAGCCGTCACCTGGACGTGTTCAGAGACGCCTGCGCCTTGTTTTGTCGTTTGCGGTATGTGTTGCTATGTTGCTAACGCTAAAGCTGCTACCACTTGTGGAGATGATGACGTCCCGCGCTTCGGTTTTCGCTCCGATGCCGGAAACCGCTCTTTACTGCTGCGTGGCCGCCGTCCTTTTGAGGGCAGCTTGAATATTTGCACGATGGCCGCGTTGAGATGGGCCCGTGCCAGCGCGGCCCGCCACCCAGCAAGGAGCGATGCTGCTCGGTGAACAGCGGCAGTAATTGCTCCCGGCTCAGACGTGCACGCATACACCAAGGTGTCGGTCCCGGTTGGCCGGAGAACCCCGGAGTTAATCTCGTTGCCTCAGGTGTCCTGAGTGAATCATTTCCCGCCTGCAGATTGCCACCCCATCAGCCGTTTAGCAGGTGACTCCTACAAGACGACCTCATTTGCAATCATTCCGTTCCGCGCCACGTCGTCAAGTCCTATGTTATAACGCAAATTCCGTATCGAGGGTGAGCTAGTTATTCGTGGAGGAAGTCTCTCTGTCTCACCCTTCTCCTCTGTTTCCCCCTCGCCGGCAGAACGCCGTGAACTTTGTGGACGACAGTTTCCCGCCGGGGCCGCGCTCCGTGGGCTTCCCCGAGGGCGACAGCGTCCAGCAGCGCATCAAGAAGTGGCTCCGCCCCCACGAGATCAACTGCAGCAACTTCAAGGACCGGGGCGTCAAGTGGTCCGTGTTCCGCACGCCGCGGCCCTCCGACATCCTGCAAGGGCTGCTGGGAAACTGCTGGTGAGCGGAGACGACGTTCGCCGCCTCGACTTTTTATGTTATTTCCTGTGCGTGAACAGGCGGGTAATTCGGCGATTGGCTCATCGGCGAATCCTCCCGGGCAGAGAAAACAAATTCTGCAGGATCTAGAGGAGATAGGCAACCGGGCCGTGACCGAGTGGCAGCGACATAGGAAGTTACAAGAGAAGAATGACGAGCTGAAAAGCTGTGCGGCGGGGAAAAAAAATCAAATCAAATAAAAAATAAAAAATAAAAAAAAAGGCGAGGACAACCATTCATTGAAAGGGAGCGCCGGGTGGATGCACAGAGGCACCCGACAGGAAGATTATTCAGCGGGTTATGAGTCCGGACACACGCTTTATCTCGCTGTCCTTGATCTGCCCTTCGGTCGGGCGGTGGATGTGTGTCTCCTCCACACACCAAACAAAGAGCAGTCACTCACAAAGTTGTCCCGGCCCCAAGTTTCCCTTCATCACCGGCTTATCAAAAATAACCCTCCCGGGGGCCAAATCCTCCCCGCTCTCCGCCGGATGGAACCCGAATGCCCCGGCCTGGCCTTCTCTGGCCGTCCGGCGTGCGCTTCTTGCCGAAACCGCAGAAACGGCCCCGGCTCCTGGAAGACAACCGACGACGGAGGAATCACGGGGTGTACTTCGGCGCCGAGCCACGTTACATTCCCATTTGATTCTTTTGCGGCCGAACGTTTTTCTAATCCGCGGCCGAACGGGCCCTTCGCTCAGCTCCCGCTCCAACTGACGGAATATAACTTTAATAGACATTTGCGACCCCACGCAACAGAGTTTAAGTCTTTTATGGCCTCCGTGTCGACGTATTGGAGGAAATGGCCCGGCCCACCGGAAGGGACGGCGCATCCATCTGAGTTAGAACAGTTTCGCTAAAGAGGCGCTGGTAAGCGAGCTGCGACAAAGAAGAGTATTTTTAGCCTGTTCCAAAAAAAACAAAAAAAAAAAACGCATTCTTATCCAGTTTAATAATTTCATTCCCGTCCTATATGTTCCCCGTTTGAGAGGCTTCCCTTTCAAGTGGGATGCGCGTGGAAGTTCCTCTCCTGAAAAGTATCTGCATGTTCCCGTGAATCTGTCTTTTTCTCTTATTTACAAAAGTGAATTAGCAGCAGCAGTGCGTGCTTGGGTTTGGCTGCAGGCAGAGTTTCCGGAGCAGGGGAAGTAATCCCGACTTTCAAATAATGCGGACGCACACGCACTGCGTAACCGCTGTCGTTCCAGCTTCGGGATATTTGAATTCCACCTTTAAAGATTGACGTCCGCCTGTCCGTCCGCTCCTTCTGAGCTCCGTCAAACCCGCTTGGCCTTCTTTTGATTGAAGCGAGTCCATTCAGCCGTTCATCCGTCAGCTCGCCGCCGCCTTTCAGTCGCATCCCCTCCGTTCACCCGCCCCTCTCATTTTTCGGCTCACCGGGTTTTATCCCTCCCCAGGTTTCTCAGCGCGCTGGCGGTGCTGGCGGAGCGTCCGGAGCTGGTGGAGAGGGTGATGATCACCAGGACCATCTGCACGGAGGGCGCCTACCAAGTGCGGCTGTGCAAAGACGGGACATGGACCACTGTGCTGGTGGATGACATGCTGCCCTGCGACGACTACGGCTACCTCCTCTTCTCCCAGGTCAGGGGGAAAGCAGGGTTGGCGCTGAAAAGCCAGAAACGCAGCCTAAGCAGGGAGAATATTAGAAAATAGCTCGAATGATTTATCAACTAAAGAATAATGTGCTTTTCTGGTTTTGTCCAGAGCCCGGACATTTAAACCAACAGGGATTTTTTAGTGTTTACAAAAACAAGCGCTCGGACAAACACGCCTAATGCATCGAAAAACGTAATTAAAAAAAAATGAGAATAAATATAATATTAAAGTATGTACTTGTAAACCTTTTATCGTATGTATGATTTACACATTTTATTTGATCTTGTTTTTTTTGTAATTCCTAAAATGGATTGACGTAAGAAGGGCAGGCTACATAAGCCGAACCTTCCGCCGATACCTTTTCAGTCAAGGTTTGGATTTGTACGCAAATGACTGTATTTGCTTTATCCACGTTTAAATCCCACGCGTGTAAATTGTGGACAATTTGTGCCGAAAAGCCCGTAAATAAGCCCGCTAACAAACCAGAAGGAGTCTGCACTGCAGACACACACCGGCGAACTGAGCAGGCAGGTCGTGTGGAACCAAAGATTGAAAGATATCCTGCTCGTGTTTACCTCTCCCCTGTCTTTGTTGATGAAATGGATTCATGCATGCAGATTACTCTGCACCCTCCCGCCCGCTAACATGCCTTTTACAGTCGCATTGTGACCCTCGAAGGCAGCCAAACATGAATGTGACTCTCAGTGCCGCGGCTGATCTGTCTCTGCAACATTAAACCAGACTCGAATATTCTCCTTGCGTACGGGAGGAGTCGAGGAATCCCGTTTATCTTATCCAGTGAGTTGCAGCACGGCCCGTTTTAGTACTTGAATTATCCTGTTTTTCATTACGAAATATAAAAATGAATGCACCTCACGGCCTCATCAGTCAGCCCCCCTTTGCAAGAGAAATGTAGTATTTCACCGAGCGAAAGGGCGAAGTTTATGGAAAAATAAACATCGCGTTCTGGCAGATGCTTGAGAGGCCTAATTTACATAATCCTGTCACCGAAATTAACCTTTTAATTTAAATATGCAAGGGGGGGGGGGCGTCTTGTTTTCGAATGTTCGAACTCGTTGGACGACAAGCTGCACAGACGGTGAAGATAAGCCGCCACAGTGCAATGTGATTATTTTGCTTTTATCTATCTCATCGGGAGGCAGGCGCGTGTCTTCGCAGGCCCGACCCTGAACCCTTCTCCGCTGCCCGTGCCTCCTCCTTCCAGGCCCAGAGGAAGCAGCTGTGGGTGGCGCTGATCGAGAAGGCCCTGGCCAAACTCCACGGCTCCTACTTCGCCCTGCAGGCGGGCCGAGCCATCGAGGGCTTGGCCACGTTGACGGGGGCTCCCTGCGACTCCCTGATGCTGCAGGTCAGCTCCACCAACCCGCGGGAGGAGCCCATCGACACGGACCTGATCTGGGCCAAGATGCTGAGCTCCAAGGAAGCCGGGTAGGAGGAGACATCTGGGATATGAGGCTCCGTTAATCTTCTGTCCCCTGCAGAGAACAGATAAAACGGGAGACTTTTCAAACCTGCAAAGGTGACGAATGCTAATTTGCGGCGTATGTCAGTCACGGAAGGGGTCCCGCGGTGAGCGCGTTGATATGCGCGCTTTAGCAGAAACGCCAGACAACCAGCAGACGGGCTGAATCATCTGCGCCCCGGCTGCAGGTCCATCTGTCAGGGAACCTGCGCTGTTATTTAATACACGGGAGGGAGCGGCCGCGGAGAAACACAGTTTGTGCTGTGCGCGAAAGGAAGGCGAGGTGCATCGGCAGCCTGAAGCAGCAGACATTGATTCGGTTCCTGGACCTTTATTTCCCACATAGAGTACAAGTAGAATGTTGTGCACGGAGCGGTATCGACACCGTCTCTCCTGACGCACTAAAGCCCGGTTATTTTTACTCCTGTCCAGGTTTCTGATGGGCGCGTCTTGCGGCGGCGGCAACATGAAGGTGGACGACGCGGTCTACGAGTCCCTGGGCCTCCGGCCTCGCCACGCCTACTCCATCCTGGATGTCCGAGACGTGCAGGGATACAGGTGACGGAGGAGACGGCAGCCGCAGTGGGTCGCACAAATAATCGACTCGCCGCTCGTATTCTTTTAAAAGTAGCGGGATAAATATAGTCCTGCGGGTTTTTTTTTTTGTCTAACATGTATTCTGATTGAGGGATAATCCCCCCCCTGCCCGGGGACACCTGCAGGCGGATCAGTTACCTGGATTAAATCATGTCGGGGATTTAAATCGTGCGGTCAGAACGTAAAGAAAAACTCGATGGAAGGCGAACGACGGTCTCCAAAACCGCCACGTGTTGGGTTCCACGGGTTCTCGCCGTGCGGTCGGCGCTCCTTAAAAATGTACAGGTGAATGGAGAGGGAGCAGGAGGCCGATCGAGCAGGATCGGTTTTCACAACACGTGCTCCTCGTGCCTTACCTGCGAGAGGAGCATGAAAGTAGCCGTAAATCCCGCGTTATTTGCTCAAGGGCCATACACCGGCACTTTAATTTACTGCCGTGAAGCAATTGGAGTGGAAGATGAGGCCGGATCGCTTGATCTAAAAAAAAAAAAAAAAAAAAACCAGCCGGGGTCCCTCTGGCTTGGAACTGGAGGAGATGAAGAGCGGCTGGGATGCGACTATTCACCCGCAAGCTCTTCGGAAAGTGGTGACTCTCCATTACGGCTTTCCGTTACGCCTCCCGGGCTTTTCGCAATCGGTAGCAGTTTGCCGGATGAAACGGCGTGTCGGTGGAGCCGCGCCGGTCCGCTAAAGGCGGGAACGGCATTCACGTCCCGCTGTCGCCCTCTTCCAGGCTGCTGCGTCTACGTAACCCCTGGGGTCGCTTCTCGTGGAACGGCAGCTGGTCGGACGAGTGGACGGACTGGCCGCAGCACCTGCGCCACGAGCTGATGGCCCACGGTAGCAGCGAGGGGGTCTTCTGGATGGAGTACACCGACTTCATAAAGTAAATATGTTTTATCATCAAATGTGACCGTAATTAGCATCGCAGTGAGCACAAACGCACGTTTTTAGCCTCTCTGCCCCCTGGTGGTCCCAGGAGTGAAGGACCCACCTATCAGCGCGGCTGAGTGAGCGGTTTACCCGAGCAAAGCGCTCCGTCGTCTTATTTTGCACGGAAACTCCTTGATTTCGGAGTTCAACTGGATCCAGAATTTGCCTGTATATCGAATTACATTTCCCCATTGAAATGAATTGAAATGCTGTGTGTTTTTAAATAAGAAAAATTGACTCTGTCAATAACAGATGTAGACTAAAAGATAATAGTACCTAATCAGAGAGAATGTCAAGAAATAACCTGGTCTTATTAAGTGTATTTAACTTGAAGAGAAGATGGGACGCAGATGCCGGCGGAGGAGGTTAGGAGAGTTTTTCAGTTGCTGCTTTATCCTTAACTTACTGGCTCCGCACTTTATGCTATAATGTGTTGCTAAATGCTAATTGCTACACTTTATGTCTAAACTCCATTTATGGACGGAGTGAAGTCGTTCTTCTTTCTAAAAACTATCAAACTGTCCCCGACCGGCTTGGAACGACTCTTCCGACGCCTCGTACGTCGACGTTCCCGCCGTCCGCAGCACCAAATCCCCGCAAACGTCTCCTTCTGACAGCCGATGCTCTCCGTCACCGTATCTCACCCACAACCACTTCTCCGTCGAGTCCAAGACACGCACACCTCGCCCGTGTTTTTCAATGATGTTCTCTGGGCCTCCTAGCGGCGGGTTCGTGGCGGCGGCCACCTCGGTGTCAAACGCTCATCCCAAACTCAGATCTAGGCTGGTATCACGGAGCAAAAATCCACTGAGCGACGGTTTGTATCTCGGAAAACTCCGAAGTTGATGCTCTCGGAAGTCAAGGTTCGAGTTTATTTGCAGCATCCCTCACATTGCCTCCTTATTCTCTACATCGTTGTTAGCTTTAGCGAGGTTATCAGTGCGGCCGCAGCGCCGGTAGAAGCGCGACGTCTGCAGCTCACAGTCAGGTGAAGATCAGGCCGAACATCAGACCCCCCCCCTGCCGGAACGGGCTCTAAAAATAAATTCCCCGCCACAACTCAATCACATGCGGTAAGCTAATGCACCTGTGGATTTTCCATTTCAGATTTTAAACTGGGTGACGCTGATGTTGTTTGTGGCGCTGCATTGTGTCTACAAGCACATCCTACGCCGGTCCCTGAGCTGTTTTGTGTGTGTGTGTGGTTTTTTTTTTTGTTTTTTTGTTTTTTTTTCTCCCTCCGGTTGCCAGGCGCCGATAAGACACTCAGACGCGCCGTGCTCATTAGCCCTGCCACTCAGCCCCACACACACACACACACACACACACACAGACAGGTGTTTTCCCTGTCTTTTACCGCAGCGTTTGTGTTGTCACTAATGGCAATGCAAAAAAGAAAAGAAAAAACCAACAGCTAAATAAACTAAATGATCACTAATCCAAAGGACGAGCTCCGTGTGCTCGGAGATATCTATCTCGCTCTGGGCCAGGCTTCCGATCAGTGTGCGCTCCATCAGGTTGGCGCCTCCCCCTTTCTCCCCCCCGACATAAATCCTGTTGCTATTTGTGTCTGTTGTTCGGTTATTCATGTGCTCCCCGTCCAGAAAAATAAAAGGTCCCATAAGTCCTGAAGGAACCCAGGAGTCCGTCTTTCCCCTAAAAAGCTGAGAAATGTGCTGGGCCCGGTGGAGCCAATCCGTCTTCGGATTGTTTATCGTATTTTCTGACAGACTCGTAATCGCCGTTTTTTTGGCGCTCGGCGACAACCTGACGGCCCCGTTCTCGCCGAGGTTTGTCACATCGCGGGAAAAAAACAAATAAAACAAAAGAAGAATCGGTCAGCTTTATTAAGATTCACTCCCACCGGTTGTCAAAAAGCGGAAATGCTGAACGGCTGCGGATCCTCCACGTGACGACGGGCGGCGTATTGTTTCGAGAGCGAGGTTTCCGAGGAACGGCCTGTTTCAGGAGCAGGCGTAGTCAAAGCGAACCGTTCCCTCCCTCCTGCACCCGATCGTCAAGGAGACAAAAGTAAGACGTATGAAAGTTGTCAGAGGGAGGTTGGGAAGCGAGGAGGAGGAGGAGGAGGACGTCTCCGGAGGGGCTTTGTCTTTGAAGAGGAAATGTAATGTGTTTCCGAGCGAAAGGTGTTTGTACAGCATCGGATTCGGAGGCCGAGCCGACGTTAAAGAGCTCCTCGCGATGCGCGGCGAAAGCTTCGGGAGGAGATCGTTCACTCGCATCTATATCTCTGCACGCACCTGCAGAAAACCCGCGACTTCCCCGTTCTTCCGTTTAACCGATGCGAATTTCCTCCGCCGCCGCCACAGGTACTTTGACTCCGTGGACATCTGCAAAATCCACTCGGACTGGCAGGAGGTGCGGCTGCAGGGCTGCTTCCCCAGCAAGGCCAGCGGGCCGGTCACCGTCACCGCGCTCACCGTGCTGGAGAGGACAGCGCTGGAGTTCGCGCTCTTCCAGGAGGGAAGCAGGTAAGCGGACCGCCGGCGTCCTCCCCTCCGTCCCCTCCTCGCTTCCGCGCGCTCAACCCGCTTCTCCCCGTCGACGCCCAGGCGCTCGGACACGGCCGACAGCCACCTGCTGGACCTCTGCATCATGGTGTTCAGGGCTTCCTTCGGCAGCAGCAACAAGCTCACCCTGGGTCGCCTGCTGGCCCACAGCAAGCGAGCGGTGAAGAAGTTCGTGGGCTGCGATGTCATGCTGGAGCCGGGGGAGTACGCCGTGGTCTGCTGCGCCTTCAACCACTGGCAGATGAACGTCAGCGGGACGGGAGGTCCGCCCACGCCCAGTAAGCACGGACGCGAGATGTTTGCAACTTTGTCGGCTCTGCAGAAGCACTGACGGCCCCCTCTCCGCCCCCCCAGTCTCCAGTCCCACGAGCGGAGCGGCGAGGCGGCCCAGTCAGGACTTCCCCGGCTACATCCTGGCCATCTACAGCTCCAGGCAGGTGATGGTGGAGCAGGTGGAGGCCACCGCCACCACGCTGGCCGACGCCATCATCCTCCTGACGGAAAACAAAGGAGAGAGACACGAGGTGAGCGGCATTTACATGCAAAGCACGCAGATAAACAGTAAACCAGCGGTGTTGTCACACACACACACACACACACACACACACACACACACACACACACACACACACACACACACACACACACACACACACACACACACACACAAACTCGCGCAAATGCTTTTGGTTACCTTGTTGGTCAGAAAAAATTTATGTTCTATTTATTTATTGTCTC
>CAAKHD010009048.1:31148-42406 GCA_901007705.1 Fistularia tabacaria | reverse complement strand
CCCCCCCCCCCCCCTGGCCCCGCCCCCTCCCCTTTCCCCCCCCCCCCCCCACACACACACACACACACACACACACACACACACACACACACACACACACACACACACACACAACCCCACATAGCTGGACGTAAATATTATGTTTCAATGTTCATTATCGTGACATTATCTCTCTCTATCTCGACATATATGTATATATATATATATATATATATATATATATATACCTACAGACATGTACATACATATATATACACACATATATATATATATGTACACACACAACCACATGCACCTCCAATGAGCTGTGCATAAAAAATAAGTTTGACCTTTCGTCATCATTATCACGTTTGTCTCTCTCTCTATATATGTATATTTGTATACATACATACAGCCATGCCTCCACTTCGCTGTACCAAAACAATACGTTTCAATGTTCATTATCGATATAACCTTATCCCTCCCTCTATATATATACATTTATATACACATATATATGTATCTATATACACACAGACATAAATATCAACATGTCTAAATATATATGTATACACACACCATCATATAGCCGCATCTAAATGATGTTATAATGTTCCTTATCGTTACAATGTTATCTCTCTCTATATAAACATAAATATGTATGTATACAAAAAGATTCAGACATAAATGTCAACGTGTATATGTTTTGACTATCTTCTTTGATATTGTTATTGTTGCACTGCTGCGACAAAGGAATTTCCCCTGTGGGGATCAATAAAGTATTATCCTATCCTGTCCTATAGACATACAATATATCTACACACACACAGCATCACATAGCTGTATAAAAATAATATTATCATGTTCAATATTGTCATAAAGTTATCTCTTTCTCTATGTATATATAAATACACACACACAAACACACACACATATATATATATATCTATATATATATTGATATATATATACATAAATGTATATACGCATACACCATCATATAGCTGTACATAAATAATGTTTTAATGTGTGTTATGGTTATCATCTCTCGCTATATATGAACATATATATGTATATATATATATATATACACACACACACAAATATGTATATTACAGTATATGTCTATATTAAAATATACATATTTGTCTTTGTATATAATACTGCAGCCGGATGGGCCCGCTAGCTAGCCAGCTAGCTAACCCGAGCTAGCGCATTCATCCCCAGTCCAATCCCAATCGGAGCCAATCGACGGCAGCCATCTTGTTTTTGGCCAAATGGGAACAAGGGGGATTTGACTGTTTCATAGTGTATTAAAACATATATTCAATGCAAATTAGCCTGGATGCTATCCATATATATATATATATAAAGTGCGTAACAAGTTAATATATAAACATTAAAAATGCATCAATTGCAGTTTCCCACGCTGCTACATCACCGTCCGATCAGCCGCATCTGAGAAGCTCCTGGATCTTCGCCGTCGTGGCACGGCAGCGACAAAAGGCCGTCGGTTCCCCTCCTGCGCGCGCATGTGTGTGTGTGTGTGTGTGTGTGTGTGCGTGACGTTATTCGGTGGAGCAGGTCGCGCCACATTTCCGTCACGAATCCGGGCGAGATAGCCCTGGGAGCTCCTGGCGTCATCAATCCCCCGCCTGTCAAACCGTCAAGGCGTCCCGAGATGGAGCAGATTAGCGTCATGAGTTATGGGCGGATTTCGGTCCGGGGCGAGTTTCGGCGGCGGCGGCGGCGGCGGCGGCGGCGGAGGCTTTTCCCATGAGCCGTCTCGGGAGGTGTCAAGTGCAAAAATAATCATAACAGTAATTTTAATACATCGTGAATTTGTGTGCAAAGAAAACGCTGTAAAAGACATGCAACAACGTATTAAAACACCCTTAATAGCGCAATTATGCTAACAGTTGCATGTCAATCAGAGCATTATATATATGTCATATATCAACCTTGATAGCATTTTATCCATATGGGAATATTTTATATACTATCTTTTAGCCACGTGGCTGCAGAGAAAGATCTGCAGATGGAAGTGACTGAAAACAAAAATCATGAATAAGTCAATGTCTAAGAGAATTATTTGGTTTTTTTTTGGATCTAATCGCTGCAAATAATAATAATAATAATAATAATTAAAAAGCTATTGCTACTAAATTTCAAATAAAGAGTTGAAAAAACATCACCTAAAGACATTTCGTTGTGGCGGCTTCAGCTCGAATGATTCGTGATGTGGAAAATAAAAAATTAAATCAAATAAAAAAATAAATCATGCCGCATTAAACATTTAGAACCGCTAAAAGTTTGTGAGGTCAATCTGGTCGATCAATATCATGTTTATCCAGTGTTGATCATAGTGTCATTACTAAGCTGTAACAGTCAATGCTGTCAGTGGTCAGGTTATTAAAAAAACGCTTATTACTACGTATTAACCTATTAATAACACGTTTATTACACATGTTTTACCATGCATGAGGAATCTTGACACTCCGTTCTGACACCAGGGAGGGTTTTTTTTGTTTTGTTTTTTAATTGGTTTTGTCATACAGTACATTTGGCACGCAGCTGGAGGGAGAAAGTCAGGAGAACCAAAATAAAAAACAAACAAGCGGGCGATAAAACAAATTCACAAAGATTCACAAGGAAACGGCCACGCTCTGCACGTGTGTGTGCGTGTGTGTGTGTGTGCGTGTGTGTGTGTGTGTGTGTGTGTGTGTGTGTGTGTGTCCGGAGATCATCACCCAAAGCCTCACATCCTCATTCCTCAAAGACAAGATCGGACGGAGAGGCTGAAAACCGGGCCTCGGTGTTCTACGTCGATCGGTCGTCACGGTTACCGTCACGATGTTGCATGTCCGACGCCGCTCTTCATCCCGTCCAGAAGTTTCTTTTGTTGCCTGGCAACCTGACCGGTGGCCCGTCGAGGTTCGGCCGTCTGGCGACCCGACGCCTGCCGGCAGATACAAGATGGCCGCCCGCGGGCGAGGCCATTTGACATCGGCGCCGGAACGGGTGACATTTTCCAAGATGGTGGCCGGGAGGTCCTGGGACGTACCGGTTCTCGTCACGAGCAGGTCCAGAAAGGCGGAGGCAAGAAGGTTCCAGGTTCTAATCCCGCGGTGGTGAACCGCAGGTTCTCCATCTTGGGTCCGGACGCTCATTGACTCTAAATCTTGTGATTGACAAATGTGATTGACAGGTGGCCACGCCCAGGGTTAAACCCCGCCTCTTGGTCCAAGGATGGTCAGGATCTGGTCTGGCTTCTCCACGACCCTGCGTGAAGGACAACCAGGAGGTCGGATGGAGGCCGTGGGCGATCGGGGTGAAGAGGCCAGTAGCAAAATGCTAAAGAAACACGTTATCTTATATATGCTATGTCTGCGACGTTTCCTAAACGCTGTTTTTTTCATCGCTATCCAGGTTTAGCTGATAATCTGCCGGCGTGGAGGGACAAAGAATAAACAAAATAAAATGAAACATTGCACGTGGAAGTTCCTTGAAGATGTTTGGATTCTTGGAAAGTCCTGCCCGAGTGTCCAAAGCTAACGAGCGGCTGACGAGGGAGGAGAATCAAACCAAAACAAAACGTAGCCTCTCGTCAGGGTGCGATCCGGTGGTTCACACAAACGTGACGACAAAATGGCTTGGACGGAAAAAAAAAAAAGGATGCTAGCTCCCGGCGGTGAACACACACGTGTTGCTAAGCTAAATGCATTCAGATGAATGCGCATTCTGCAGACACACACACGGAACTCCATGCTCCGTTTTCCCGCCGGTACGTCTGGAGGACGGCGTTAAACGTGCTATCGAAACATGATCGTCTTTAGCATACTTTGTTAGCATGCGTGCGTTGACGTCTTCTCAGCGTCATGGTTACGGCATTGCTGTCGTCGTCTCAGTGACGAGCAGCCTCAGTCCCCCCCCCCGTTGGATTAGCATACAACTGGGAGCAAAGCCGCAGGCTACAGGTTATTTCCGCTGACCGGCGTTAAGCTACAGACCGCTGCTCTTCACTGGTGCTACGATGGGAACCGTTCTTGTTTCCGTCAACTTTCAGCGGCAGAAGCTTGCTATAACATCTGAAGGCTCAACTTCTGTGAAGCTCCGAGACCCGTGGTTCTCATCACCGCCTGAAGAGAGGTGAACTTGAACGCACCGCGCAGACGTTCGGCCGGCGGTCCGCTACGCGTCACCGCGAGGGGAGATACCGTTCCATGCTAGCACGTGGCCCGATTCTTCTGTCCTGACAAGCAAAGACTTTCGGCGCATTCTTTGAACGGGAAACCGCAAAGCTACCTGAACGCATTGCCCACACACACACACACACACACACACACACACACACACTTTTTAAAGACCAAATGCTCGTGGTCATGAATATCCTTCACAAGCTAATAATTTGGGTGCTACACCAAACAGGTCGCTCTCTCTTTAATGACGCAAGGACAACTCAACCAGTGAAAACTCCCTGCCGCAAGCTAATGTAGGCTATCTGGTTGGCGGCTAAGGGCTCATTTATGCTAACATTGCGCGTGTAAACAGCTACGTACATGTCGTCGAACGTTGAAACGCTTGTTTTACGTTGCCATGGTTGTTTAGCAATGCATCCACTAGAGGGCAGTGCAGAGCTCGGAGTTCACCTCTATGTTCGGAGACTCAAAAAGAGGCATTGCAAATAAATGGCGGCATGTGGACGGTGGAGTTCTTCTCCATGTTGTCTTTTTCTTCTCTGTTCGTTTCACAGGTTGCACTTGAGCATAACGCGCAACACCGCCCACCCACGACTCCGCTTGCTGCCCTTGGCTACGCATCTGCGAGCTCTCCGAGAACCAGAGACGCCAGGGAAGGGGATGCAGGGGAGGCAGCGTGAAAACAGTGCGCTAGCGTTTGCCCCCTGCCTCCCCTGACCGCAGGTCCCTGCCGAGAAAGTATGGAAGGCTCACACCATATGCTAAGTTAACGTTGAGCATAGATGAGCCCGAAAGGTACCACTTGGGTCAAACTCGGGGTCCAACTCGGTGGACGCAAATGAGGCGAATCTTGGAAAGCATTTGTCGTGCATCTTTAAGAATTAGCCTGCTCTGCCTTTTGTGCTTCACGAGCTCAAAAGACAGACCCTCCGATTTCATCCCAGATCGGTTCGTTTCTTGCATCACTTCCTTTTTTTTTCTTGAAATACAACGATTGCCTTCTTTTTTATCCGATCGCTTCCGCATTTAGAGAAGAAAAAAAAACATTCAGAGAAAAAGACACCATGCGGAACGTTTTAGCACAGGAATGGCTGTCTTAGCTTTTAGCAACAAACCATGCAAGCGCTCCCAAACATTTCATCGGGGAAGCCGGCAGGCGTCGCCGCCTGGAGGGGATTAAATCCCGACCGACAGACGTGACATCGGATCGCACTTCGCGGGAGGACTCGGCCCCGCACTTGCATATTACCGGAGCTTGCAGTTAGATGGGATGTTCACGAAAAGGACAAACAACGAGAGTACAGAAAGAGCTACAGATGGTCTATCATAACTCCTGGAGGGGTCCAGACAAAGTTCAGGAGGTCTAATCCCGTAAACGCGTCCTTGGGGCGTGTTGTGTGCGGGAGCATGTCAGCTAGGCCGCGTTCTCGTCCCCGAAGTAGGAGAACCCTTTGAACTCGTCCTGGTTGATCTGCTTGACGAGGCTGTCCTCCACCGGCGTCAGGACGGGTTCTTCACGAGTAAAGTCCTGGTCGAAGTTGTTCACGTCCCTTTTGGTTTTCTGGAGTGGGAAGAACGAGAGAGGAGTCAAAGAGGGCTTCCCTCCCCGCAACTTGAACCTTTGAATTTTTCTTTACCAAGATGGCTCCGGGTACACTTGGAACAAACAATAGCACTAAGGCCGAGTGGAACCACGTCCAACGAGGAACGGGTTCTTTTTGGGGGAAAAGGATTGGCATACCGGGGCGGGAACTTTTCCGATGACTGTTCTGCCCGTTACCTGTCTGCCTCTGATCCCCGAAACCCAGGTTAACGCTTTTGGGTGAAAATGTGAAACTTCCGTCCGTCTGACTGCGCAACAACGGCTTTTGTGGCACCAGAATGGAAAGATTCGAAAATGCCTCCATCTCCACGGAGACACTTTGAAGAGGAGGGTGCTCACTAAGGTGGCAGCGAGTTGCGTGTATGGGTTTACCAGCAATCTCCCTACCAGTACTCCGGAGTACTCTGGGGTACTTGGACTGGAATGAATCCCAGTTTAGCGTCTCTTGGAAAGTACCCCGGAGTACTCCGGAGTAATCTGGGGTACTCTGGGGTACTTGAACTGGCTTGAGTCCCAGTCTACCTTCTCTTGGAAAGAACCCCAGAGTACTCCGGAGTACCCAAGAGTACTCTGGAGTACCCCAGAGTATCCTGGAGTACTCAGGGGTACTTGAACTGGCTTGACTCCCAGTCCACCTTCTCTTGGAAATGACCCTTCATGTAGTTCAGGGTCACTCCAAGCAGTAACTCCACTTCACCACTGGTCCGTGCAAATACCCGATTGCTCGCTATCGTTGACGTTCACGTTGTCGGTCCCACGTTTGTTACGGCGCTAAGATGGGAAGTATACCGACGAGCACGCCTTTTTAGTTTGCAAAAAAATCAGAGCCCCGCCTACTCGCAGGTATACTACAGCACCTCTAGTGTTTCCAAGGGTCTGGTGAGATCGTTTCCAAAATGTTTCAGTCTGCTGTTTGGAAACAGAACGTTGTGGCCCGGACCTACCCCGTCTGAATCTTTTCACATGCAAAGACCAGAACTACTACTTCTCAGGTTCCAGGGGTGGCCGCTGGCTCGGCTCAAACCCCATTGGACGCCGCGGCTTCTGACGCTGGTGAGCGTGTTCCAGATTAACAAGTGGATGTTTCAGATGTTTTTAAAAAATGAGAGAAAAATGCAGTCGGGCGGAGTGTGTGAGATCGCAATCAGTGCTTGACAACGGAAACTTGTCAAATGTGACAAGGAGCCTCGGGGCCGAACATTTTGGATTGCTCACAATGCGCGGTTTGAAGGGGGGTCTGATCTTCCTCTTCTCCAGTAGCGTCCAGTCGATCTCCCTAAAGAACGGGTGGACCTTGATGGCTTCCTCCAGACCCTGAGCCGCCACGCAGCCCAGACGCTTGTGAGGACTCTTCGTCATGAACTGAGGAGGAGAGGAGGGAGAAGGAGAGGAGCTCATTGGTCACTGAGCATACAAGTCTTCACAAGTCCTACACTTGTAACCGCTCACCCTCTCATTCAAACATCTCCAATGCATGTTTCTGGTCTGTGGGAGGAACCCGGAGAACCCTGAGGAACCCCGCGCAGACTCGGGGAGCTCCACACGGGAAGGCCCCCACTGTCAGTATGCGATCGGGGACCTTCTTGCGGTGAGGCGGAAGCACCAACCTCCGTGCAATCCCGTGATAACATGGGTTTGGACTTCACATTGCAAGAAGTCTAGTAAGGAACCGGCAACATTGTTAAAGGTCGTGAGGCAGGGCCGGAGAACGCCGGCATGCTACCCTGACTCTGCGCTCAACAAGGAGCCATTGTGGAGCGAAAAGACGCCAGCTTCATCCCATTTATCTCCAGACGGGTGACAGCGGAGCCACTTGAAATTCCCGTGGAATTGCAATTTCGAGGCCGGAGCGGCGGCGAGCGGGAACAAGGGCTATTGGCGGCGCAAGCCCCGAGTTCATTCGGGAGATATTACCGCGTACCGGCCGGCGGCGCGGGCGACATGATTGGTCCACTGGCTTATCTCCGGAACACTTTACAATCTGTTCTCCCGTCGGAAGCCGGCGCGAATCTTCCGACTTGGAGCGAAGCGATCGACGGGGCTGAGGTCGGTCGAAGGACGCCGCGGGCGAGCGTTGAACTTTTCAAGCGCCCTCTCCACGCGCCTTCTCCGCATTCTAACTCCCACAAACTATAATGAATTCGAAGAAGACGCCTGGAGAGACTTGGAGGAGGAGCTTGTTTACCAAACACAGAACCGGTTCGTCTCGCCGGCGCCCCGGCTTGCTATTTTGGTGGAACACTGGCATTGTTTGCAGAGATGAAGATGTTTTTAGGTTCTCCTCGGGAGCGAGGAGGGCGGAGAGGATCAGGAATGAGTCCTCGAGAGGGACGGCACATGTCAGACGTTCTGGAGATAAAGTCAGCTTATCCGAGCATGAGTGGAGTTCTGAACCCAAATGTAGAGCCCAGGGAGTCTCTTGGCCTCGATGTCGCACCAAGTTTGCCGAGTTCAGTGTAACAGAGTAAACCGAGCCGACTTGTACGGAGAACATCTGGCACAGGTGGAAACCATTAGCTTTTGGCCACGTGGCACTTTGGCTAAATACCTCTCGGGCGTCCTACTTTTGGACCTCGTCCAGGATAAGGGCCAAATCTGCTGCTTTCCCGGGAGCAGCTTCGCCTAGCGGCGGCGCGTTAAGACACCGCCCGCAACTTTAAGGTCGAGTGTAGCACTAAACACGCCGCTATTGCGGATGTCAAAACACACACCGCCGCTGTTTTGCCCAAACGCACAGGCAGCTTTCCAAGAGGTGTAGCATCACCTTCACCTTTGTCCTATATCCCCATTTGCGCAACTAGGGAACTTCTGAGTACTTTGGCATCACAGATTGCAGATGCACCACTTGCATGATTCTCCATCCCCAAACTCTCCAAACATCACCCCACATTTACTTGCAGAGTTAAGGTACTTGTACTCCCTCTCCTGTTTTCTTGTTGTTGTCCTTCTTGGAGTACGTGTATGTACTCAAGAAGTACACTTCTCGAGGTATGCTTCTAAATCCCCCCGACTCCATTAAAGGTGCTGCTTCGACACGTCATCTTTCCATCCAGCCTCTTGCTTCTTCTAGAGTTCAAAGATGGTTTCCCGTGAGCAGAAGAAGGATTTGCTGCTCTGACATCCATTCTTTGAGGACCGGAAGCGAGATGTTTGTGAACCCGAGCGGTAGAAAATTGCATCGTCTACCCATTTCCACTGACCGCTTTGAGAATGGACACTGCCTCCTTGCTGAGCCACACCGGGTAGAGGACGTCGTCGTGGAGGATGGACTCGAAGAGGTCGTCTTCGTTGTCGGCCTCAAAGGGCGGCTGGCCGGCCATCATCTCATACATCAGAACCCCCAGAGCCCACCAGTCCACTGACGGGCCGTAATCCAGCTCTTGGAGGATCTTGGGAGAAGTAAAAAAAACAACAAAAAGCGCGAAGGTCAAACCCAGACTGAAGAATCCATTCCAGCTCGAACATCTAACCCATGAAAATAAGCTGGAGCAAGAGGACCCGCGGAGCTCAATGGAAGTACTTTTAGCTTCTGGTTCTGCATAACGGCGAGAAAAAGTGCACGCTAGCCGTTTATCGGCCCAATTCAAGTCATTTCCGTAACATTTTAAAAAATAAGGCAAAAGCAAACTTCATTCGATCAGTTCTTCAGGAAAACAGTGTTTTCGAGTGATTCGGAGGAAAATGAATTAAAAAAAAGGAAAATTAGGGAAGGAAACTAAAATTCTGAAGTAAAATTTATGTGAATTAAGTTTATTTTAATTTAATTATCATCATAAGTTGATTGCAATGTTAAGTTAATTTTAATTTAATAATCATCATACGTGTGTCGTCATGTTAAGTAAATTATAATTTAAGAATCATCATCAGTTTATTGTAATGTTGAATTAACTAAGATTTAATAATCATCACAATTTTATTAGAATGTGAAGTTCATTTTAATTTAATAATCATTATCAGTTTATTGTCATGTTAAGTACATAATAATTTAATCCTCATCATAAGTTTACTGCAATTTGAAGTTAATTGAAAGTGTGTGAGCTCAGGATTCATAATATCAACACTATAACTTTACAAAAAAAACATGATATTTTCTTTTTCTTTTTTCCTTACATTATTATTATCCTTCTTTTTCAAGGTTTTTTTCTATATTAATATCCTTATTTTGTGTCGGAACAAATTAATTTCTTGTCTGTTATTTCAAATGGGGAAAATAAAATAAAAAAAAAAATCAAAAATGTGGAACGAAATTAAATTTGTATCTTGAGGGACCCAAAAAAAAAAACAAAAAACCCAACGTCCGCTCACGCGTGATCTTTTTGAACCCTCACCTCGGGGGCGATGTAGTCCGGCGTCCCGCAGAAGGTGGTGGTGGTGGCGCCGTCGAGGATGCCCTCCTTGCACATGCCGAAGTCCGCCAGCTTGCAGTGGCCCTCGGCGTCCAGCAGGATGTTGTCCAGCTTCAAGTCTCTGGATGGAAACGGCAGGAGGACGAGGGGATAAAAACACGGCTGCGGTGGCAATAAATCTTGGCAGGGGAGGAGGTGGAGGTGTTTCCTCAGGAAATAACCTGCTGCATTTTGTGGGGCACGTCTGGGCGCACAGAGTTCCCGTAAATCTGAGCTCTTTTTTGTGGTTGGAGAAGATCCGCTCGGGTCTGGATCCACGCGTCCAGAACTCGGCTTCACATGTGAGCTGTGTCACCCGCCAATAGGATTTGTGTCTTCATGAGATGGCAGTGAATGGTTGCATGTCTCCATATGACGCATGAATGAATGAGTGAATGAATGAATGCATGAATGAGTGTATGGTTGCATGTCTCCATATGATGCATGAATGAATGAGTGAATGAATGAATGCATGAATGAGTGAATGGTTGCATGTCTCCATATGATGCATGAATGAATGAGTGAATGAATGAATTAGTGAATGGTTGCATGTCTCCATATGATACATGAATGAATGAATGAATGAGTGAATGAATGAATGAGTGAATAGTTGCATGTCTCCATATGATGCATGAATGAATGAGTGAATGAATGAATGCATGAATGAATGAGTGAGTGTATGGTTGAAAGTCTCTAGATGATGTGTGAATGAATGAATGCATGAATGAATGAATGAATGAATGAATGAATGAGTGAGTGAATGGTTGAAAGTCTCTAGATGATGTGTGAATGAATGAATGCATGAATGAATGAATGAGTGAACGGTTGTAGGTCTACACGATGCATGAATGAGTGAGGGAGTGAATGGTTGTAAATTCCTGCACGACATGTGAATGAATGAATGAATGAATGAGTGAATGAATGAATGAGTGAATAGTTGCATGTCTCCATATGATGCATGAATGAATGAGTGAATGAATGAATGCATGAATGAATGAGTGAGTGAATGGTTGAAAGTCTCTAGATGATGTGTGAATGAATGAATGCATGAATGAATGAATGAGTGAACGGTTGTAGGTCTACACGATGCAT
>CAAKHD010009048.1:2337-14895 GCA_901007705.1 Fistularia tabacaria | reverse complement strand
GGGGGGTGATAATGAAAAGGCAGGATGTAGTGTTCATACGTACGACGTCTGTGTGTTTTTGGGTGGCTTTGGGCTCGGGGTGGGCGGGGGGGGGGGGGGGGGGGGGGGGGGGGGGGGGGGTCGACGAGCTTCGCGCCGCCGAAACATTTAGCCTAATCATTTAGCCTCGTCATTTAGCCTCGTCATTTAGCCTGAAAAAACACACCGAGAAATGCAGATGAAGCAACTTGAATGGTTTAGCTAGCGATCAGCTGGAGTAGCAGGGATGGAAAATGGATGGATGGGTTTTTCCTTGTGTTATTTATTTTTCATCTTTTTATCCAATCAGCCGTGTCACAGCCACCGTTCCGGAAAAAAAAAAAAAAAAGCATTTCCAGTACTTATTCGTGGATGTTACCGGTTTGTATTTAATGGTATTTATCGGCGTCTATGTCACGTCTCACCGGGCGGCTTAGAGACAACTGCTACCTCATATGCACACATTGTATCTATTGATTGATTTTTATCCGGGGCGGCTTGTATTCAGGTGCGCTCAACAGTCCGAAAATTATGGTAACGGTTGTATCCCGATTAAATACTCGAGCTGACAACATTTTTTATGATTGTGTTGCACCGCCATCATATTTAGAATCACGTTTACTATTATTTTTCTTAACAAGACACATCCGAATGCACTGCCGGACAGCAGAGGAGGAATTTCCCTGTACAGGGAAACACATTTCCACACTGTGCGTGTGACGAGAAACGCTCCGAGGCTTGAATCTCGGTCCCCGGTGCGAAAAAAAACAAAACAAGAGGAATTCGACTCCTCGCAGATGATGCTCCACAACAACACGCGCGTGTTTTTCCGTGGTTTTCTCCCTGCTAGCTTGCGGCGGGCGCCTTTCAACGCCCTGCAGGGAAAAGAAGAACCGAACAATATTCGGAGTTATTGTGAACGAGTTGAATAAAAAAAATCGACTTAAGTGCTTTGTTTGGATTTGTATAACGAATGTTTTATGTTTTTTTTATCGCGCCTTTTGGATGAAAATAGACCCCGTCGGTGGGTATTGAGACTTAGGAGCCGCAGAGTACATCTCGGCTCGTGTCACGAAAGGCAGGAAGTCCACTTCGCGAAAAAAAAATCTCATCGCGATCTGGTCACGCTTTCCCTGGAATCAAGATCAGGATAAATTTCACATATTATTTTTTGGGCGGATAAAACCGGGTCCCAGCCGAGATCCGATGAGCGTGTGAGCCATTCCCGTGTTTTTGTGAAAAACAGATCCCAAACCACCGTCTCGGGATTAAATCCCAACCACGATGACATGAAGCCTGTTTTATGACAACCCCCCCCCACACACACACGCACACACACATCCCGCCCTGGCGCGCACACACTCACACACACACAAACAATACGCGATACGTTTTATGCATGAAAATGTTTCCACAATTCCCCTAGCTTCCTGCGACACACACACACACACACACACACACCTTAAAAACACACACTCCATACCGCGCCCTTCCAGCTCTATTCTCTTGGTATTGAAAACGGCCCCGGGGGGGCGGAGAAAAAAAAATAAAAATGGCCACCTTCCTGAATTACAGCTCGCTTTCTTCTTATAGGAAGTGAGGGAGAGTGTGTGTGTGTGTGTGTGTGTGTGTGTGTCGGGTGGGGGGGGTGATATAAACAGCGCAGTATATAAGGAGCCAGGATGAGCCCCTTGGAGCCATTGTTCCAGGCCTCGCAGTGGAGAGACTCCCACCTTCTACCTGCACGTATGGACAGCAAACACACACACACACACACACACACACACACACACACACACGCTGATTCGCGGCCGGGTGTCGGTACGGTACCGTGAAGAGTACTCGCAGTACTCGAGTATTCCTGGTCGCATCCGTGCACCTGCCTTAAGTACCGTTGTCTTCTGCGTTTCTTGAATAAAACCGCTAAAATGTGTTCGAAAGTTGTGTGTGTGTGTGTTTGTGTGTGTGCACGACGACCTTGACACACAATGTCAAGCAGCTTCCAACGCAATCGTGAGAATGTTTCGGTTTTCTTTGTCGTCCATCAGATTCAGAGCAGGTTCTTTCATTCTTCGCAACAATGCAGATTTTGATGTATATCTAAATATAAACAATGCATGGATGAATGAGTGAACAGTTGTACGTCTCTATCTGACATGTGAATGAGAGGGTGAATGGTTGTATGCCTCCATAAGGCGGGTGAATGAATGAGTGAATGTTTGTTTGTCTATACATATTGGGCCATGTGACCAGGGTGAACCCCGACTCTCGCCCAATGACAGCTTGGAAAGGCTTTAGCGCCCTGCCAAAAGCGGTATGGAGAATGAATGAATGAATGAATGAATGAATGAATGCATCAAGGAAAACAAAGTTCCCTTTCAGCCTCCGTGTTTGGGATTAAACGCCATGTTTCTGCGCCAAAATGACGTTCGAGCCAATGGCTAGCCTTCTGCGGGGGGGGGGGGGGGGGGGGTTGCCAAGCAGCGCCGTTTCCCCAAACAGACATAATTACAATTAACTTATAGCTATAAGGAAGTCGGTCTGCGGGGAGATTTTCCAGTCAGACATTGCTCTCTTCCTGCCTCCTCTTAAAGCAACAATAAACAGGAAGTGGATAATAATGATGTCGGAGGGCTTCATCGCGGCCTTCAGGAACTTTTTGTTCTTCTGACTGGCGCTCGGTGATATGACAGCAGCGCCATCATTCTGTATTCCAGCTTCCGTGCCGTGTCGAAGTTTGATTTTCATTCTTCCGTTCATGATCTACGCCGCCCATCCTCGACGGCTCTCCCCGGAGGCGGGGCTTAACCTGAACTAGTCTCCCGTCAATCACAGGGCCGCATGCGGTATGCCGAAAGCCACTTTTCCAGGATACAGGTCTGACGATTTTTTGGGGGGGGCGGTTTTCCGCTGCTTCACAATCGTCCTCGATGCGGGCGGAGTCGTCAAAAGTGCCGTGACGTGTTTTTATCCGCGATACAAACACGACAATGGAGGACCTGCGGCTCCGTCTGGGGCTTCTTGTCCCCCAAAGAAGGCCACAGCAGCCATGCTGACATGTATGCTATTTTTTTTTTTTTTTTTACGAACGATATTCTCCAGCCAATCGGTGACCGGCATGTCCGTTGATGTCACATTTTCTTTTTGGCTAGGCTGGTTTGGAACCTCATCAGAGGAGGTACGATAAAAGTGCAAGGTACCCGGTACTATCCCAAGAAGAAATTGGGTAGTGAAAAAGATGGAGACATCCTGCCATTCACTGTCCCCTCAGTGGGGGTGGAGACGGACAACCTTGAGAAGAACCCAGGTGGGAGAACATGTCGAGAACCCGTTGGAAACCGAACCGAGTCACTAAGGCTACATCTTGGTGCAGGTTTGGCAGGTAGGGCGGCTTGTGCACTTCCATGACCCTGGGGGAAAAGAAAGAGAGGGCGACCACGAAACACCTGGCGCAGAGACCGGGAGGCAGATGCCAAGGAAATAGGCTACACTTGGGCACAGCTTGAGATGCTGGCTTAGGACCCAGATGCTTGGAGAACTCTTGTTGGCGACCTAAGCCCCAGAAGGGGTACTGGGCGATAGCAGTCGTCGTAGTAGCTTCTGTGTCAGGACTGCCGCTCTTTTTGTGTAAAACTCATCCATCTCAGGACACTGGCTGTTCCAGACAAGGGCTCGGGCCCTTCCCAGTCCCGCTTCCAGAGGCCACCGGCTGCAGGAGGTTACATAAGAGGGCCGGCGGTCCACCTCTGTCGCTCGCGCGACTTTAAACAGGATGTTGAAATAGTTTGTTTAAATGTGTCCAGGGTCCCGGCCGGTCCCACCCAATCAAACATGAATAAACATTTCCTGGGTATAATTATGCACAGATACTGGTTTCCCATGCAAACACACACACACACACACACACACACACACACACACACACACACACACACACAGCACCATCTATAGGACAACGCCCAGATCATCCTCCACCTCGAACAATGACATTTTTTGGTATCTGCTGTATCTGACGACCGTGCGCGCGTGTGTGTGCGCTGAACTGTAAATATCCGCCATCTCCTCCGTTAGCCGTGCTTTCCAGCTATGCTAGGAGGATCCCGCCAGTGTTAGAGAGTCCGGGAAACGGGACGGTTCCTCTTCGGAGGAGAAGGTGACGGAGAGGAGCTCCGCCAGAAGAACGACCTCGCCAACGTAGCAGCGTATTCTCCATGGCGAGTTTGCTCAAATCTCCTCAATTGACATCACATCCTCGACGCCGTCTCTCTTGTTGTTTCGGCGGCGTTCCTCCTGTGCTGGAACCCTCGCAGGGTTCTATTAAAAGGCCTATCTCCAGGATCTCGCCCTGTTTGTTTCTTCAAGCCTCACAGTGTGACGGCTCCGCTCTCATGTAACCAAACCGACAAATCCACCGGGACTTTGCTTTGAGTTGCTATTCAGCCCCCCAGATGGGACGTGGACACGCCCCCTCTTCCATTCTACAGGTTTTCACCGGAACCAGACATGTACACCCGTTGCTTTTAGAGCAGTGGTCCCCGGGCTTTTTTTGGGACCGGTTTAATGTCAGATAAGGCCCTTTAAAGGTGCTGTGGATAAATACAACAAAATAAAATGAGCTTCTCTGCGCCGTCATTTTTGTTGCGGTTGCTGTCACTTCAGAAAACCCCGCTTCACACGGAAATGGAGGCAGAGCGATCGTCTTTGAGAACCGAACATTCCTGGTTGGATTCCCGGCCCCTCCCAGTGCGGGGAAGTGTTGTTGAGCAAGACACTGAACCCCCGAACTGCGCTGCTGGACGGCAGCCGACCGCTCACGGTTCATCCATGATGGGTTCAATGCAGAAAAGGGATTAATAAAGTATTAAAAAAATACACCCCTCCTTTTACGGCCGCCTTCATTTGCTGATCTTTCTCTTGCACGGACACGCTGGATTCCGAAGACGTTTGTTTTTTTTTGGTTCATTCTGCTAGCTTGGGGGGGGTTAATTCAGCGGTAATCTGTTAGCGGCCCCTTTCAGAAGGTAGCGGACGTAGGCGAGACATGCGGCCGAGGCAAAGCGTCTGGACACGCGTCAACAGTGAGTCATAAAGAATCCGATATTTTCCATAATTCGCTCAGAATCAGATCGTAAATAAAACGGGAATAATGTAAGTTACGTATTCTTTCTGGGACCCGCGGACCAGTGGCGCCGTCTGGCTATCCGACGACTCGGCGGTTTGTTGAGACGGCAACGCCCGACGCGCGGATCAGGCCTAACGTTCAAACCCCGCGCTTCAATCCCGATAGGTTGAAAACTCGGGGTTCGTACGCCGGGATCCGCTTGACGGAAGAACAGAAGGATCCGACCGATGAAGAGAAGAGCTTCAGGTCCGTCTGTGTGGCCACGAGGTCGGGTCGCTCCGGCAGAGCTGAGCGGCGTCGGCGGGGCGACGGACCGCGAGCCAAAGAGACGCGGTGAGATCATTTCCACCGACGCAGCAGGACCTTATCTGAGGGGCTTCACCCGACGCAACGGCTCGCCGCTCATTTGTCCGAAGGGATTAATCCGTATCAGTCATACGTTTCGCGTCGAGCGCCTTCCTGGGCGGGGCCGTCCGGCCCAGAGGAACCTCCGACCTGACTTGGGGGGGGGGGAAACCCACGTCGCGGGGAGGGAGGCGAGGCGAAAAAAAAGGGAAAAAGGAATAAACGCCGCAGGAAAAGAGCCGAAGCAGTGCGAGATCAGTGTCGGAGGAGTCAAACACACAAGGGGTCTGTGCCTTTTTCGTCCGCGGACAAAAACAAAACAAAGGCCAATTGCTGCCCCCATTTTCCTCGGAACATTAGGGGCGATTACAGCCGGGCCGCCGGTCGTGACGGGACGGAGGCCTCCGGGTGGAGATGCCCGCCGTGATTTCGCTCGGGGAACGCGAACGTTTCCCTTCCCTTCGGAACATCGGCGGTTTCGATCCCGCCGGTCGTCCGACGACCGACGCCCGGTCACGCGAAACCCGCTAAAGACGCTTCTCTTTCTTTTTTTTAAATTTCTAAACTAACTTCGCCTTTAAGGGAAAAGCGAGTCCGACCCGCCCGCCCTCCCCTCCTCCACCGTCTTTTATTTTTGCTTAGCGAGGACGGTTGCAGGAAATTAATGTAATTGGAGAACAGAGTGTATTGTGCGCGCCTGTGTGTGTGTCTGTGTGTGCGTGTGTGTGTGTGTGTGTGTGTGTGTGTTCATGTGTGTGTGTGTTCATGTGTGGCCCTGGAGGAACATCAAGAATGCTTGTCCTTAAAACTCCGGCGAATAAACCCGGACATCAACACATCTGTGGTGTTGTTCCACCAGGTGCGGGTTGTCGGGTGTGATTATAAAAAAATCCCGACGTTCCCGATCTGACATATTCATTACCTTGACCATCGAGCTAACTTTGGCGCTTGCCTGTCGCCTGGCAACCGGACAACCCCCTCCCCTCCACACACACACACACACACACACACACACCACTCAACCTCGTTCACGACTACGCAGGGACTCGCGGGAGGACGTGAACGCACATAATCCGCCTTTGCCGCCCCCCCCGGGACATCTCCGGATCAGCGGGCGCGTGGCGATTGGACGGCGCGGACGTTGAAGCGCGGACTTCAGGTCGGGAATAAAGATTGGGGATTGGATCTAAGGGGCGGTGATGCAGAGGCAAATGCTAAATGGTCCGCGCTCGTAAGGCGGTTTACATTGGATCGCGTTAGCCTATTCAATCGCGCGCGGGCAGGGCTACCGGAAACGGGGGTTCGGTGTTTTGCTCAAGGGAACTCCGGCATGCGGACAGGAAGCGGAATCAAGCCGGCAACCTTTCGATCGCGGGGACGCCGGGTCTACTCGCTGAGCCACAACCGTAACCCCGTTCCGAACGCGTCGCCTTCGGCGAAGCTCCGATCGGTTGTAGCCTGCCGCCAGCGCTGCGCAAGCCCCTTCCCCGAAAGGGAAATGTGCCGTCGGCCGTTTTCAAATAATTCCACTCTGCTGACGGTTTTGATAGAACAATCTCCGTGCACGTCGGACCAGTGGAAACACCAGAGACGCCGAGGTAACACGCCGGGCCGGGGATGCGAGTACTCTGGAGGCCTCCGGAGTACCCTGGTGTCGGCCATTGTTGTTGCGGTCTACCCATCCGACTGCAGCTGTCGAGAGCACGCCTGTTTCGCATTTCGCTCGTCTCGGGCGGAGACGTTTACAAATCTTTCCTCTCCGTTCTAGTGAAGACGGACGATGAAAAGACAACTGAAGCCGTCGCGTTTTCGCACAAATGGTCGTCGTGGAGCAGCTGCTACCACCGCTTCCATCCAACAGAAGAGCACCGTGGACAAGATCCTGACCAGAGCCAGCTCTGGAGGTCTGAAGTGAACCCCGTCGAGGGTACAGGAGAAGGTGAGGCCTTCCAGTGTCCTCCACAATGCCCTCTGAGGGCTTTCCAATCAGCGCAGAGTCGATCATCTGGGAGGAGCTGACAGGAAAAACAAAAGGAGAACCTCAGTTGGCAAGACACTCGGATGACCGACTTGCCAAGGCTAACCCCCCTTAGCGGCTAACGCTTTCCGGACCAGAGGGGCGAGAGGGAGGAAACCTGGAGGAGGCAGCTCCGTTTCCTGCGCGTCTGCAACACGAACCATTGTTGTCGTTGCACCTGCAGCGGGGTGGAAGGGGTGGAAGGGGCGGAGGGGACGGCGCTGCAAAGAGCGAAACCCTTTTGGAAACAGGCTTGTGAAGACTTGCAAACATGCCAGGTTCCTTCTTTCATGCCTCCGGTGTTCTCTCTCTCCTTGGTGTCGGGACGGCTGACTGCACTCGGGCACACAAACAACCGCCGACGGCGTTTCTCTCCGAGGGCCTCCGCCGTATTTTGGGGTTTTCCGGACACGTAAAAGAGCAGCGTCTTCCCTTTCCTTCACACAGAGGCCTCCCCCGAACACCTGACCTAAAAAATATTTGGCCTCGGGGCGATGGACGGCGCCGATTTATGAAGACGAGCAAACGTAGCCTGATGGATTAACCCTCGGCCTAATGGTTACAAACAACCTGCTCGGACAAGGGAGGATTTTCCGGGCTTGGCAGGCGTCTCGGAGTCTCGGAGCGGTCTAATTTCTGGATGCTTTCGGGACTACGCGATGACTGGCCGGTTGATGATCTGTGTCCCGAGAAACAAATCAAGACTCCACAAACGTAGGGAGTGGAACCAGCCGATCGCGCGGGACGGAGGCCTCGACCGAGAGTCCCCGAAAAGTATCAAATTACAGGCATTAGCATGGCGCTTGAACCCAGTCCCGAGGCCGGCAAACATATCTCAGCTAATGACTGCAGATTTGAAAAAAAAAAAAAACAACAACTTGGCTGCTCAGGTCTGACACATATTTGGCCGGCTGCATCGCTCAGCGTGCACACGTGTGTGTGTGTGTGCGCGCTAATTGCTCTTGCATGTTAAGTTCACCCTCACTTCAGCTCTTCAGGACGGCTGACAAGAGGTAAGTGCATGCCGCGGCATGCTGGCTCTCCCACGGAAGATCATCTTACCCTCCACTCCCGTGAAAACAAGTGAGCAGAACCTTGTATTTTTAATGGGCCCGGGAATCTTATTTTTGCGGGGGGGGGGTTCGAGAAAAGTCTTTATTAGACTAGAGATTATTTTAGATTATTTCTGGTGCGTTTTTTTTTTTTTCTCTGTGGTAGTGAATGACGGACGGGTGGAAAGAGAATGCGCCGGTGAAAGTGCCGGAGCGTGCCAGCGTCTGACGGATGGGGCGCATTTGTCAGCGACGCACCTGGAGGTGTCTGGAGGGCGGGGTCGACTGACGGAAGGCAGCACAAGAGGAGGCGAAGATAAATGGAGCCTTTCGTCAGCTCGCGACCGAACGTCATTTGACCTCTGCAACAGTGATGTTATTATTTGCCGAGGACGCCATCTTGGAGTCCTCTGCCCGCACGTTCGCCGGATTGTTCCGTCACGCGTCAATACGACTCTCGGCCCGAAAGGGACACCAAGAACATCGGAGGCCCCCCGTTTACGCGACAACATTCTGGTTCGTTGTCAGTCGCCGGCTTTGTGAACAATCTGAGTCGGAAACACCGAATGGCTGCAGTTCACACGCCGGGCCACTAGTCGGCGCTGTGATTTCCATGACTTCCTGTCTAGGAGGCCACTGCGTGTAAACATCCTCAATGGCGAGCGGTCGGGTGTTTGAGTCACTGCCTGGAGTGACCCTGAACTACAAGGAGGGTCGTTCCCAAAGAGAAGGTAGACTACGAATCATACAAGTCTGGGTACTCTGGAGTTGGCTCTATTTGGTTGACCTACATGCCCATATTCAAAGCGCCTCATTTCCCCGTCTCCGCTGAGACGTTTCCGTTGACTGGTTCCTCTGAACATCTCCATTCGGTCCCGCAGGGCCGCTTCACCCAGGGAATCGAAGTTGAGAAGCTACGCAGAAGGCTGAAACGCAACGGATACATTGTAACACTCTCAGTACGCCGTGTTCTTCAACTCCTGAGAAAGGATTCATCTGAGGGTAGAGATGGAGGCCTGGGAGCGGCACCAGGGAGACTTCTTAGATCCGGCTTGCGAGACACACTGCGAAGGAGGGGAAGCTTCTGAGGACTGAGTGAAACCTGATGATCATCGCTAATGCTAAAGCTGCACGCACTCGTGCATTCCTGTCTGATAGGTTTCTGCTGATTCAACACCAACCGCGTCTGATAGCGACGTCGCTCCACGTTTCCCGGACGTAAATCTATAGAAGGTTCAGACAAAAGGTCAGTCGGACCCCTGCCCACCCCCCCCCCCCCCCCGATTGGCCGGGAGGGACGACACATCGTTCAAGCAATCGGCGCGGCGGGGCTTCTTTCCGTTTCTCTCCTCCACCTGGATGCTTCAAAAGAACTCTGTGAAAGCGTCGGTCGGTCCAAAATCGTACAATTTCCAGTCGCAGGACTTGGCATGGCGCGACCCGCCGCGCTTTCCAGCGAACTCCTGGAACCATGACTTTATTTTCCTTTTTTCACCCTTCGGGGCTTCAACAGACCGCATTGTGAGACTTTCACAGCTCATAAATTCATCCGAAGTCCTCGAGCCGCCTCCTCTATCATGTGAGTCAATGGGCAGAGAGTCTTTCAGCGTCGGTTAGCGTCATGAGACGGATTGTCAGATTTTGCGATTCGTTCGGGTTCGACTTCTCGAAACCGCCGCTCCTCCACGGCCCGATTTCGCCCTTCGATGTACGACAAACTGATTTCTTTGATGGCGCCGTCCCGACAGGCGTGGTATGTTACGCGGGGCGTCCCGCTCATGAGCGATGATGCAGCGACCAATCGGGTCCGGTCAGGATTCGATTCACCCCGCGGCTACATCCCTGACGCAAAGGAGGCCATCTTTACCGCCAGACTTTGTGTTTTTATGTGCGATTTCCGGAACAAACGTTCGTTATCTATCCCGCGCGTGGGGTCGAAGGGGTGCGAGGACGTATCCCAACTGTCATTGGGCGACGGGAGAACGGTTGCCAGACGATCACAGGGACACATACAGAGACAAACGACCATCCGCCCTCCGGTTCACGCGTCATAAAGAGGCATACAACTCTCATGAAACACTTTCGGACACTGTAGGGTCTCCAATGAACCTCCCGCAGGCTTTTGGATTTGGAACATGGGGAATCCAACCAGGGACCTCCTTGCTGCGAGGCAGAAGGTGAGTTCGTGCTCACTCCGGTTCCGATCAGCGGATGTGTTTTCCCTCCCGATCGGTTTCGCGGACTTCCGTGCGAGCAGTCTCTCTCCGCACCAATCCTGCGGGTTTTTGGCGAGCGGCGAAGGACGACTGTTTTTCCTCAAGGAGTTAGCGAGCGCTATCCGGAGTGGACCGGCCGGACCGGCATCCCCCTCGTAAGCGATGCCAAACGCGAAGCCAGAACATCCGGAGCACGGTTGGGCGCGCTTCAAGGCATCTGGAAAACGAGGCATTATGGGAGGAACTACTCCGTCACTTCGTCGTACCTCCGCAGTGTGGGCGGAGCCAAGCTGTGACGTGACCTCCTCCCAACGGCGCAGGATCCGGAGGTTGATCACGCTGCTCGGTCTGCGGCCTCTTGTCACGCGAAGCGAGAGAGGAGCCGGAGGAGGTAGCATCGGCCATGCTAACATGTCGCGCTCTTGCGGGGCATTTGAACACAAAAGGCCGTTTGGGATGGCGCACTTTCAGGCCGACCGGCGCCCGGCGGTCCCCTCGATGCTAGCCTAGCTTGGAGTCCCACCAAAGCAGGTACTCAAAGAGTACAGGGCAAGGGATACCATCCTTGAGGGACGGCCAAGAAGAACCCGGTCGTACCGTTGAAAGTTCAAAGTTCAAAGTTCAAACTTGGCTTAGTTTGGGTCGAAATTCTTTCAATTTTGTTCATGATTCCACAAAACAAAATGAATTTAGCCAAAAAAGGAACAGGCAGAAGCAGAGCTTATTTGTTTGTGCCTCGTCTGAATCCTGAATCTCACATTAGTTTCCAGAAACTGGCAATTTCAGGCCAGTAAAACACAATTACTTCAACTTTTCCATGTCATTTTGACACGCTGTGCTTTAGCTTTCTTTGAAACAATCATAAAGGAGAACTTGATTTCAGTTCATTCCATCATTTCACACCGACGACCGAGACACATCCGTGTTTGACATTTGTTCTTATTTTAGAGCACATGTGTCAAACTCGCCACCACAACTCATGACCGTAAACTACATTTCCCATCGTACATGCCGATCACGTTACACGCGAAGTGACGGCACCCCGCCATGAGATCGCAGTGGATCCACATCGATGCCGTTTTCAACCAGTGGAATCGAGAAATACAAACGAGCCCTGAATGTCCAGGGAGAGAAAAGTTGATGCAGATGGAAGAATTTTCCAAGAAAGACGGGAAGGTGAAAAAAAAACGGTACGTCTTTTGTGTTACGAGGCAGCGTCGGTGGTCAAAAAGTACAACCGACGTCGGCATTTTGACACCAAGCACGGAGCTAAGCATGCTAAAGTTAGCCTTCCTGAAAACAACAACAAATTAGCCAAGAATTAGAAGCCAAACTCCGACGGCAGCAGAACGTGATCACGAAAAAACCCATCCGACAACACCGCTAGCTTTAGCATGGCTGAAGAAATCAGTCAAAAGGGTTGATGTTGAGAAACAGAGAAACTAGCAAACATCATGAGTTTTCCATCGGGGTTGAGGTTCCTCCCAGGTTCCTCCGGGCCACTGGACTGAACTTCTGGGCCCCGTCTTCGAACACCTGCTTCGATTCGGGGGGGGTAAGGCGGGGATTTCTGGGACCGGATCTCCCGCCCCGTCCATCTCGACGTGCCTCCGGCGACTCCTGCGCTTTTATCTTCAAGTTAAAAACAAACAAAACAAAAAAACAAAAAAAAAAAAAAAAAAAAAGGGACCCCCCCCGGCCCCCTTTGCCCCCCCTCTTTTTTTTTGTTTTTTTTTCCTTCCCCCCCCCCCGACCCCCGCCCCCCGTTTCTGCACCCCCGGCCCCCGC
>CAAKHD010009047.1:105895-121751 GCA_901007705.1 Fistularia tabacaria | reverse complement strand
CTACCTGACCACCAAGAGCCTTTCTCATCTCCTCCCTGAAAACCATACAGCACTCCTCCCCTTTCAGCTTCCACCACTTTGTTCTCTGCTCTGCCTTTGTCCTCTTGATCTTCTTTGTCACCAGAGTCATCCTACAAACCACCATCCTATGCTGTCTGGCTACACTCTCACCTACCACTACTTTGCAGTAACTGATCTCTTTCAGATGACCTCGTCTATACAAGATGTAGTCTACCTGCGTGCTCCTACCTCTGCTCTTATAAGTTACTCTATGCTCCTGTCTTTTCTGGAAAAAAGTATTTACTCCAGCCATTTCCATCCTTTTTGCAAAGACTACCACCATATGTCCCTCTACGTTCCTATCCAGGATACCAAACCTGCCCATCTCTTCCTCATCACCTCTATTGCCTGCACCAACATGTCCATTGAAGTCTGGCCCAATTACCACTCTCTCATTTCTGGGGATATTCTGCATCAATTCATCTAACTCATTCCAGAACTTCTTTTTCTCCTCTAACTCACATCCTACCTGTGGGGTATAGCCACTAACAACATTGAACATCACACCTTCAATTTCTAATTTCAGTCTCATAAGTCTATCTGACATTCTTTTCACCTCCAGAACATTCCTAACAAACTTCTCCTTCAAGATAACTCTTACTCCATTTCTCTTCCTGTCAGTACCATGATAGCACAACTTAAAACCTGCTCCCAGGCTTCTAGCCTTACTACCTTCCACCTGGGCTTCTGGCCAGTATATCCACCTTCCTTCTCTGCATCATGTCAACAAACTCTCTACCTTTTCCTGTCATCGTCCCAATATTAAATGTCCCTACTCTCAGTCCGAGACTCTTGCCTTTCCTCTTCTCTCTCTGCTTCCGAACACGCCTTCCTCCTCTCCTTCTTCGACCCACAGGAGCCCAATTTCCATTGGTACCCTGTAGGTTATCGGTACCAATGGCGGTCGTTGTTAACCCGGGCCTCAACCGATCCAGTATGAAATTTTTCGGTTTGATTTGCATATTTTTTGGCAAAAGTTATACGCCAGATGCCCTCTGCATTTATCCAGGCTTGGGACCGGCTCAGGGAGACACTGGCCTTTGCCCGTGCCGGCCTCCTTGTGAATATTACCCCCAAAATTGGGGAAGATGATAAAAAGAACCTGTGACAGATTTTAATGATGCAAACTTTGTCCTCCTCAAAGTAATCCTGCCGTTTGATACTCCCTCGCCAGCCTAGAGTGCCCGAGAACAATGATATATCCCTTCTTGGCCTTGCTGAGCCCTTACTTTTTTATTTATTTTTTTCAGTATGCCCTCCCTCAGCGCTCACAGAAGAGTTTGCCTAGCTTCCAGCACCGTCAAAGATAATAAGTAACGCTGGCTTTTCTCCATTTATAAGCCAACTCAGGGTTGTTTGGCTTCTTCTTTCTGCCCTCTAAGATAAGAAAGGAAGAGATTTGTGGCATCAGTAACTACAGAGGCGTTTTTTTTAAGAGGGAAATTGTTGCATACATACAAATCATCTAGTTAATTTTAAAATGATGAACACCATTTCAGTATTCATCATATGTGCAAACAGACATAAACACACACACACACACA
The DNA here is from genome assembly GCA_901007705.1 of Fistularia tabacaria. NCBI lineage: Eukaryota > Metazoa > Chordata > Actinopteri > Syngnathiformes > Fistulariidae > Fistularia > Fistularia tabacaria. The sequence continues at coordinate 120,147 of CAAKHD010009047.1, read as the reverse complement.
CACACACACACACACACACACACACACACACACACACATATATATATATACATATATACATATATATATATATATATACACACATATATACATATATATATACACATATATATATATATATACACACATATATACATATACATATATATATATATACACACACACAAATATATATACATATATACACACACACATATATATATATATACATATATACACACACACACACACACACACACACACACACACATATATATATATGTATATGTATATATATTATCAGTTTTGAAAAGTGACTTGTCTATCAGAATATACATTTTTCCAAAACGGTAGAAGATTAATTCAATCTTAATATCATTAAATCATAAATGAAAAAGTTGACTAAAACGAAGCAGAGGGCTGATTTTGATTTAGGTCACAACACTGCTGACTAAACATTGCACACAAACAATGTTGATGTTTGTCCAACAACCACCACGCCCCTATGATATTTGAATTTATTGAACTTTTGTTTGTAGTATCAGTGCCAAGTGCTTTTTGGCAGCATATTGCTTGAAATTCCCCGAGAGGACACCGTAACCTTTTTGCTTGATCAAAGGATTATTTTCCTATTAACTTCAGTGTGACATAACAATGTTGAACAGCATATAATACAAAGCTTTTTAATCACTCACAACAGAGAGGTTGTTTGTGTTTGCTCATTCCCGTGTGTGGAATTGATTGAAAAGCTGTAAGATGGCATTTAGCTTCACTGAGAACAATTTAAATCGCCAGCGAAAGGTCACTCAACAAACACAGTCTTTATTGATGAGTAAAATCAATTATATTACAGCAAAAGCAGTGAGGGCAGAGTTGTGGGTTTTGGCCCAAGGTTTTCCATGAACATGTTGGCAAAATGCACAAATCACTTTAAGAAACGGGTAAAGAGATGGGACTTCAGAAAAGATTGTCACTGTCTTTGCTGTGATCACCTGGATTCTGATTTTCTGGTTTGGAGACCTGTTGAAAACACAAAAAAAAAAAAAAACATGATGGATTTTGTAATTAAATGTTTCCAATTTCACAGGGTTTAGAAAGTCAAACTATGCCCACAGTATGTTTATCTGCAAGACTTTCCTGTGTGAAATCTTATAAGACAAAACCTATCTGATTATCTGTACAGGTTCTCAGTCATTCAGGTCATGGTCTATTATAGTCAGGTCTTATTGTGGCAACCAGATTTTGTTTAGTTCAGAACTGAAGAAAGTGAAACATCTTCAGGAAACCAAACAAAGTCCAGTTGCTATAATAAGATTTGACTATGAAAACTCATTAAATATGAGCTTTGAATACAGTTACAATTCAGATTCGTAATTGTCATTGCACATTTCTCTACAGCCAAATTTTCTTTGATAGCAGTCTTTTTCACAACGGGATAAGTACGCTGTAAAGAACAAGGTATAAGTTGTAATAAATAAAATATAAATCTAGCACTACAAAGCAGCATACTGAAGTAGCAGAGTGTCCATGACTGTAAATGTCAATGTGCAAAGTACAGCATGTGTGTGAGTCCAGTTCCAATCGTAATTGGTCCTTTAAAAAAAATATTGATCTTTTGGATGCTGTGCTTATTATTCCCTTGCATGGTGAGAGTGTTTGCCATACTTGGCAAAATTGATGATACTTTCACATTGATGCAGTAAATACGATGTAGTATCCTATAGACTCAGCTCACACTTGCTTAATGACGGAAAATGGGGAAATAACTGCGTAAAAAGCCAGCCAACATTTCCCTACAGTACAGCAGATATAAAAGTCAAACAAATGAAATGAAGTTAGTTAATTATGAATCATTTGATTTGTTTTGAGCAATCCCTGTTATCAGTTGCATTGCAAAACTAAATGTCGCCTAAGCAAGTGTAGATATGAATGTGGTATTGATCTTCTCTTCCCACATTCTGGAAATCATGAATGACTGAAATATTAAGCTATTGCTTCAACTAACTCTGCGACCCCAAGGGTACTGATGCTCAAGTTCCTGCCCCCTTTTTATGAATCATTAAAATTGTGCATTGAATCAGTCAGATGTTGTCAAACAGAGAAATATTGCTGGAAAAAAGGGTAACACAGCCAGAAATGACTACAGTGACTGTGAAGCGAATATAACATTTTACATGATAAAATATTTCTTGGGCTTTGTGATTGAAGGGGTTGTTTCAATTGATTGAGACAAAGAGGACTAGTGATGTCAGACATCCATATTTACCAATGACCTCTAATTGATGAGTGATTGCGACTTTTGAATGTTGATCTTATGTTTCTGTGTCGAGTTGCATTAAAATGTGTCACTTCCTGTACCTTTGACTTGAAGAAGAGGCCGATGACCCCCTTTGAGCGTCTGTCTGCTGTTCGGTCTGAAGTCCCAGAGGCAGAGATAATCTGACTGTCTCTTTTAGATCTGGCATTGTCCACGTCCTCTGCTCCGGCCGCAACCACCAAGGACTGACCTACAGCCAGAGGATGGAGTACGTGTTTAGAATACAACATCTGCCTTGTGCCGCCGCTGACCCAGAGTCTTTTTGATAATTATGTTCCCGCAGCTGTTCTTGTGATGTGTTCTGTGGTGGGTGGCTCGCTGCGTGCTCTTGGCGAGGTGGTGCACGCTGCAGTCACCAGTGCTAATCAAATGTAGCTTATTTACAACAGGCTGAATGCTGCCTCAGCTGGTCTGGACTAACATAGCGAGACACTAGTGAAGTACCAGTGTATTATAGTGAGACATACTGGATAGTGCAGCGATATGCAACAGACATGAATACAAGTCAGTGAAAATTGCTGTTCTGCTCCAAAACATAATAATCTGTGAATGATTCAGTCATTTGTCAGCTTATAGCATAACTATTGCGGCTTCATCTTTTCTGCCATACAGTTTATACATTGGACTAAAGATCCAGATTCGTTACTCTGTACATATGGGCTAGTGATAACTGCATGGTGTGGAATGTTTTTGTCATCACCTGAAATGACGGGCAGGGATTTGGAGTTGGCATTGGTCAACGGCGCGTTTCCCTCGTTTGGCTCAGACAGATTGGTGTCACTGCGAAACTCCTGTTTCTTGGACAGCTAGAGGGGGACCGAGATCGAGACACATTCTTCAACAGCCTGCAACAATCTTTGTTTCTTCCCTCTACCCTTTTACATAGTTTCTCTTCCCGTGATATTTCCCCCCTCTAACACTGGCCCTCACCCGTTTGCTTTCGAGAATATTTGTTCTCTCTCTTTCCTCTGAAATGAAGACCATGCTACTTCTCTTCTTCTTCTTCTTCCTACTCTTTCTTAGTTTGACCTCTGTATCGCCCACAGTAATGACCCCGTCATCTCCCGTACTCAAAGTGATGCTGCCACTTGAGTGCGGTATGGTAGAGGTCCAAGACACGGGGGAATCGGGTGGAAAGTCCCTGTGAGGAAGAGGGAGGGGAATTAAATCAGATCAACAACAATAACATCCAGAATCTGCATCCACATTACTACATTGATTTGCATGTGCATGTAATTTGGAGTTTCCAAACAACGACTGCAGAAACCTTCGTACAAGTAAGTAACCCAGGCTCAGTTTGAAACCTTGGTGCAGACAGAAGTTAATCCTGAAACATTGCTAAACACTTGAGTTACTTTCATTGAAAAATTGATTTGTTTGCATGTTCCCGGAGATGAGCTCAAATATTCCAACTCTCACAGGTTATAACTTATTTAAGTCATATAGTGCAGCACGTCCGCCTTGTCATGAATCTCTGGGGCTCTGCATTCCATAGCGAGTTACCTGTCTGCATTGAACTTGGATGGACTCATACATTCAGAACCCTGCAAGGAGGAGTTGGAGATGAGGGACTGGCGAAAACAGCGGAGCATGGAGCAAAGCTGAACGGAATTCCTCTCATCCAGGTCCAGCTGTGGAGAGAAAAGATTGAGTTAAATGAGGCCGACTAACATCATTTGAGAATGGAAAAATGCAGTTCTAAAAAAAGCAAGACAAAAACCCAACGAGATTCCTCTTTTAACATATCATAATGTAACTTCTACGTGCCATTAGATTAATCTCCCCTGAAGGGAGGAGGCAATGTACACTTAATGACAATATGAGACCATATTTAGTCAAGATTATCCTGCCCCTATTCTGGTTCTGGATATTTAAAAATCGCATTAAAGGCTTTTCTGCGTACTTTGATCGTCAAAATTTGCCCTGACCGGCTTATTTTCTATTGAATTAAAACAACTACAAGGGCAACTCTCATCATCACAGAAAGAGCACGCTTTTTAATTTCATTTTAAAACAAATCAATATTATTCATTCAATTTCTACATATGTAACTAACATCACCCCATCTTATTCTCACCAGGTCTTTCACTCCGTACTCCTTTTCAACTTTTTTCTTCAGCTGCTTGAAACAATCCTCCATGCGATCATGAAAGGGTCGCAGGTCATCTGTCACTCTCTTTCCATGTAGAGAGATTCCAACCCCCAGTAATGGAATCTAGTTTTTTGTTTATATACAAAATATGAATGCAATAGAAATATTTTGTCAACAAAAACATCAAAAGTGACCACAGAATGCCAAAAAATGAAACGGGCAAAATAGGAGGTTATAAATGAGGTATTATGTCATTGTTGTTTTTGGTACCTGCCAAGCAATTAAGTCTTTGAGGCGTATCAGTTTTTCCTGATCCTCTGGGTGCTTCTGAGTGTACTCCTCTGTAAAGAATGCCTGTTATCGGTAGAAAAATTCATTTAAGGAAGTATACCTCTGAGCTACTTGTACAATAACAAATCATATCCTCTCCCGCAAGTGTACTTTCAAAGCACTATAATCTGTTGTTTACAGTCTATCAGTACCACAGTGCAGCAGTCTATCAGGGTCTTAAATGTGCAATTGATCCTTATCATGGAGTCATTACTTCTTAAGTTACAAATTCTTGGGCAGATTCACGATGGCTTACCTTCTCGTACTTGGCAAATCCGCCCATGACAGCAGGGTCTACAATGCCATTGAGCAGCATGGAGAGAGGGTTGATAGGAAGGCTGGTATCCGCCTGGTATTGGTTTATCATGGTCAGGATCTTCTCATTGGTGGATTCCATTGTCTCGATAGCATTCTCCAATGGAGACAAGGTTGTCTGGTGACAGAGGGCAGGGAGAGGTTACAGACAGAGATGTGATGCCAAGAATTAAAAAAATTTAAGACACAAACTAAAACTATTTCTTTGTGGATTTATGCTTTTGTCAAGCAGTAACATACATATCGAGACTACCTTAAATATGATATGATCAAATCAACACATGTATTTTTGAGCTGTGATATGAAAGCTGAAACTTTGACATTTAATCACTAAATTATGATCTCTTCTTTGGTCCTATTGTAGAATTATGACAGATGAAATAAAGCTCTTTAGACTTTTTTTTCCCCTGTGAGGTCAAAATGAGCTTTCACAATGACCATCTAAATCTAATGGTTTTATCTACTGTATGCCTCCAAGGGGATGTTAGTGACAGTTTGAAGACATTTCTTTCTAGGTGTTCCTGAGCTATTATGTTCACAAGAGTGAAACCGGAAAACATAAAGCCCTCAAGCCATGCCTTTTGCAGGCTAGGACAAAAAAAAAAGTTGACAAACACTGAATGAGCGTGGGTGAAACTTGGAGACACGAGGGCTCAAAGTACGGTTTCACAGACTTACATGTTTCATGTCGGTGGCCTCAAACCAGCGCAGGATTCCTGGCAGTTTATATATGGTGGTGAACGTTGTACGTTCAATCCACATGGACTGGAGTCGAAGGATAGTCAGAAGAAAGAGAGACAGGTAGAAAACCTGGATGATTGTCACTTGTGATTGCTTAGGACATCATATTTAGATAAAAGCTCAAGATTCACATGCAAGTTAAATCCAATGTCTTGCTCTTCTGCAATATGGAAAAGAATGGGTACTTCTTCTGATCCCGGTAACAGAAAGATAACTTTAGTGCAACAGCTCTATGAAATTCATTTATCTCATCATAGAATCAAAGAATGAACCCACAGCAAACTCGTTGTTTGGGTCCACAGGTTCTTTCCTCACAGGTCTGGAGTAATGAAAACGCTGCACATAGTTGGACTTGTAGAAGCTAGATTGTGATAGAGAAAGAAAAGGTGGGAGGATATGTTAGAAGTAAATGCAATAGGAGGAGATAAGTGTTCAATCATGGCATAGACATTTAAATGAAATCGTGACCAGTTAAATAACAGCACTGACTTGATGATCTGGTCGGGAACTGGTTTGTTCCTCAGACGAGGGGGGATCTCCAGGACAGGCTGCACAGTGAAACACTGGATATCTGTTTTGGATGACTTAGGAACAAAACATTGGATCCATTATGGACAAAATTCAAATCCCTCTGCCTGAAAAGGTGGACACTGCACATGGCTGGGCTATGTACAGAGGAACAAGAAGATAATAAATAAATAAATCTTCTTCTTTTCCTTTTGGCTTTTCCCTTCAGGGGTCGCCACAGCGAGTCAACCTTCTCCATCTAACCCTATTCTCTGTATCCTCATCTCTCACGCCAATTACCTTCATATCTTCTCTCACTACATCCATAAATCTTCTCTTCGGTCTTTCTCTAGACCTCCTGCCTGGCATCTCCCATTCCAGCATCCATCTACCAATTTAGTCTCTATCCGTTCTCTGTACATGACCGAACCATCACAATCTGGCCTCTCTGACCTTCACTCCAAGACATCTAACATGAGCTGTCCCCCTGATGGACTCATTCCTGATCCTATCCATCCTCATCACTCCCAAAGAGAACCTCAACATCTTCATCTCTGCTACCTCCAGCTCTGTTTCCTGTCTTTTGTTCAGTGCCACTGTCTCCAAACCATACAGCATCGCTGGTCTCACCACTGTTTTGTAAACCTTTCCAATCATTCTAGATGAAATTCTTCTATTACCATTGAACCCCTGACACTTTTCTCCACCCATTCCAACCATTGTTGTCCAACACTCTCCATTGCTCTGGACTGTTGACCCTAAGTACCTGAAATCCTCAAACTTCTTGATCTCCACTCCCTGTAGCCTCACCATTCCACACGGGTTCCTCTCATTCACACACATATAGTCTGTCTTGCTGCGACTAAGATTCATTCCTCTCCTTTCCAGAGCATACCTCCACCTCTCAAGATTTTCCTCAACCTGTTCCCTGCTCTCACTACAGATCACTATATCATCTGCAAACCTGTCTAGCCTCATCTGTCATCCTGTCCATCACCACTGCAAACAAGAAGGGGCTCAGAGCTGATCCCTGATGAATACCCACGTCCACCTTGAACTTCTCTGTTTCACCTATAGCACACTTCACCGCTGTCTCACAACCAGCATACATGTCCTGGACCAGTCTAATATACTTTAATAAAAAATAAAAAAATAAAATAGATAAATAAATATTCTGAACGAAAAAAAAAAAAAATTTCGACACTCAATGACAGAATAGACCCATTTAGTAAGCTTAACTTGGATGTACGATAGTCCATCCTATGTTGCACCATCCTATGTTGTAATTGAAAAAGGAAATGCCATCCAGATTTTGCATCACAGTAGAAATCCTTGTGTTGATCATGCATCTAAATTCCGAATGCCAGTTTCCATGTGTGCGATAGGTGGTTAGGATGTTATTAATTCTTAAAGCTTTTGAGGCAACTTTTTTCTGTTTAACCACATGTTCCCTGTGAAGCACATTACCAAGAGATTTTGACTTCACAGCAGATCATTTGTAAATGTTAAAATTTTTGGGAACATCTGCAGAGAAATTCAGCTCACAACAGCCTAGACTTGAGAGATAAGAGATAGAACGGGCACCCAAGAGAGCGTGAAACGCTACATGAATTAAATAAGAACACTGATAAGCAATTCCAAGAGGTACCTGTGTTCAAAGAGATCCCATTGACCTGGCATAAACCCTGTATGCTGGGTCTTCAGTGGAATGTAAATAAAGAAAGTCATAAGACCACAAGCAAACATCATCATATATATTATCATTAATGTTAGAAATAGCATTAATAGTATTGTTGTTTTTATCATTATTTTTAATAATTATTATAATCATCAATTTCATTATTGTTCTTCCCGCTTGTTAGCTATTATCATAATTTATTTTTATTGCACGAGGAGATTTTTGCAACATGAAGCCGATGTTTCATGAATCCTCAGCATGGTCAACAAAGGGAGCATCCCTTGTCTTCCCCCATTAAGAACTGATCTACCCTTGTTGAAAGACTGTTTAACAATTTAAACAATTTATAAACTTCAAGAGATTTGTATTCAGGGGGCAGGCAGGATTGTCTCAAACTAATGCGGGGACGGTGATTTATAATGATTTGGATGTCTGGCTCAGTAGAGAAAGATGTTTGTTTTATGTTGAAAGTGCCCAAGCAGGCGGGTAATGAAAACAATTTATGTCTGTGTTCTGGGAAGGTGGAAGATGTGGGGAGTGCACGCAAAGGTTGCCCTTCAGGTCATTAGTCTGTTCCTGTATTGGGAGTAACTCGCAGATAGAATGAATTAATTTCTTCAGTAATGTCCATGATGAAACCAGTGAAGCTAAAGATTTCTCAAGGGTCCGCCGTAAGTCATAATGACAGAGTTCCACCACTTGGTGTTTTGTTGGTTTTGTAAATAAGTTTATCGAATCGATCAGAGGTTATCTAGAATTCTGGAAAGTCGAGAGGCATATGTAATATATTCTAGCTGTCTGCACTTTTAGTGGAAAGAGTTTTGTCCACAGAGTCTCCCTGCACTTTTTGCAGTTCCTAAACCTAATAATAATTATTATTATTATGATTCCTACTTCTGTTAGGAGGCAATATGTAAGGTGAGTAGAAGTTCAACTGTTTTGGCTTTGAGAAAAAACCTATTCCAACTGGAAATTAGTGACTCATGTGTGCTTTGTGTGCATCGTTCATACTGTAGTGTCTACAACCAGCTCGCGAGTACGTGGACGCACTTTGGTCTGAAGGATACACTGCAGTGGAGAGTTCCTGATATCGTCTCCAGGCATAGTGGTGGTGTTGAGGCGCACCGCACTGGGGAACTGGTTCATCAGCTGGTTCTGGAAATCCTCTCTGCGCTCGTACTCTTTACCACGGTGGATGAACACTTTGTTCTGTAGCCATCAGAAATATAGTAATGCTGATATTGATAACGGAGGAAAAAAGCTTCAATTTATTCCATTACCTTCATAGAAAAAAAAGCCCTGTCTCTTAAAACATACAGCAGAATTATTTTGCATTCTAGCATATTCGTATATAAAATATGCAGAACGCCTTATTTACACTCTGCGTCTTGACATGTCCTTCTCCTGAGTAAAGCCGATCAATAAATCCAATGACTCCAAGAGCGATGACAAAGGAGGATACTCTGTTGGGCTTTTAGCTGAAAGCCACAGAGCCTCCTTGATCCCATAAGATCTTGTAATATCCCATTCTGCTAACATCCCAGCAGATGTATTAAGAAACCTGTCCACTACTAAAAGCTTAGCAGCAAAAAGTATTTTAGCGTTGTTTATGTGGGTACGAATAGTAGAAATGTCCTGTGTCGTAGCGTCCGGGGAAAGAAAATGTGAGTACAAACCTTGAGGAACGGCGGGTAGCCTTGTCCATAGTAGCCTACTGCAAAGTAGTCTGGTTTGGGCCTCAAGATCTTCATTATGTTCTCATAGAACTTTGCTTGTTTCTCCTTGAGAGATAAATGAGATCAGTGGTCAAGTGGATACTGAGATGTGCATAGTTTGCAGCTACAGAATGAGTCAATGACAAAGATGCCCCCGGCTGAATGCTGAGATTCTAGGGTAATGGATGTATGAAAAATTAAAGTGTAATACCACTACAATGTTCATAACTTATATAGCCTCATAAATGAACCGAGAGAGCAATCACGCCAGTTATTTAAAAGGAGTTTCTTTCTTTCTTTCTCTTTCTTTCTTTTCTGGATCTTTTGTCCACTGTAATGTCCACAGTGAGGAAGTGAAGCAGAGATGAAAATGGAAAGAAGCACTTGTGCTGTAAAGTCAAAGTAAGAGGGAAATTAAATATTTAAAAAAGGGTTCAGGAGAGGTTTGAAGTAGTGGATGATTGGCGATGAGCGGTGCCATTTTGGGGGGTTATATGGTAATTGTGCAAGCCAAACTCACAGTTACGCAGAAAAGTTGATTTGGTAGGATTGGAAGTGTCAAAGTGTTAAAATTTAAACATTGATGATTGACTCGACGAACCATTGGTGATGCTTCAGAGGGCGAATGTCAAAATGAGGAGAATAAAAAAGCCTTGAAAGGAACAAAATCCATCGAGTACAAAAGATATGTAATGCCTTATAATTTAGAATTATCAGGGTGTTAACAAGTAGGAAAGACCACAGACCATGAGATGACCAGTTTACATGTAATGTTAATCATTATTACGTGAGTTTAATAAGCAATAGCATCATCAATAATGAGCTCAGTCAATGCACCATATATATATACACACACACACACACATATATATATATATATATATATATATGTCCACAAACAAAAGGAGATAGGCCAAAGTGCTACAGATAGGCTAGTTGAAGCTTGTTGTATACATTACCAGTCTCTTGCTGAGTAATTCGTAACCAAAGATCTCATTTTCATACTGTTCAGCAAGTTCCTTACACAGAATGATGGCCTCTTCCCACATCTAAACATATACACACACACACACACACACACATACAAATACACATTAAGAAGAAGCAGAAGTGTCCTTCATTACACCTTCTGCGAATAAATTGGCACCAGCTGCTATGGTGGGAAATATATCTTGTGGAAATCTCCATCTCGAGGTCTCTAGAGAGTGGAGAGAAGTGTCTTTGTAGCGTCCTCCGAGACCATAAAATCCACATGGAGAATACAAACGAATGTGATGCTATGGTGCCTCATAACTGCATGACTCCCGACTTGCTGACAAGTGGAGCTAGCGCTTATGGATGCAGGAATGGAAGACTGTCTTGAGATACCCCAAAAAATGCTTCAAAGTTCGTGAAAGGTTACTGTCTCAGCAATCGGAGGGATGGAATAATTGGACCTTGATGAATGTGAAAGGTTTGGAGATGATTGTCATTTAAATACCACAGCATGGTCAAAGCTTCAGATCTTTTGTAGCCAGAGTCTGAATCTGGTAAAGGGGATTTCCTTCTGTACTTTTCCTTTTTGAAATGTATTTAATTTAATTAGAATGATCGTATTTCTCGGACTATAAGTCGCACCTTTTTTCATGGCTGGTCCTGCGACTTATATATTAGAACACACAATTTCAAATGTTCGTTATTTTCACACAGACAGTAGCAAAAGCTCGCTCTGGGCTTGTGTGCAAGTATCTGCTACTCCCATTACTCCTGTACCACCGGAAGTTTAAACATCAGCTTATAAAGTCAACTGAGAAAGACTGAATACAAATACCAACCAAAAGAAAATAGTATTCTGCAGATAACAAGCTAAAAATAGTGAAATATGCGGCCAAAAAATGGTAATCGAGCTGCAGAAAGAAAGTTTGGTAATGTCTGTGCGGACGTGCCGAATATTGACGATTTGCTGGTTAACAAACATTATCTTTATTATAACAATTAAGCAACAACAGCTCCACTTAATCTACTCCGTTTCCACGCTCTCTCCGCACATCCCCACCCCTTCACTCCAACTCATCCCGAAACACAATCATAGCCAGGAGGAAATCAGAACTCTGACCATTCCTCTACCGCGGGGTATTAAAAAAAAAATGTAAAAAATGTCAAATTAATTCATGCTCAGGTTGGAATTCCATGATTCACATAAATTACTATTCATCACCATGGCTCCCACTCCCATGTCTTGTGGCCAGATAACAAATAATGAGCCACATTTAAGAAATACAATTTGAAATGCGTATTTTATGTATGGAATACATATAGGACATTTAGCTAGTGGCTTATATGCGGTAGCTTCCTTACAATTTGAGGCTGTAAAAATTTAGTGGGGTGGGACTCGGTTAAAAAAATAATCTAATCAATCAGAGGCTTTGTAATCATTAATCAAAATTAATGATAATCCCCTTTCAATATTTTTCACAAGAAAAAAGAAATGTAAGTTTGATTGATGAATGAATCAATATACATGAGCGTAAACCTCAAAAATCTTTATTTTCCCATCAGTGAGTCCTGACTAACAATACTGCTTCTCATTTTAGAGACACTGCTTTCTTCCGCAGCAAAGGTAGCAATATCGACTTGCGCGCTAATACAAAGTTAGCATTATCGGGCCCTCCCACGATGTTTTGCACTGAGGCGCTAACGGCGGATGGAGGTGCTCCTGTAACGCATAAACTTGCATTGCGTGCAGAAAAAAAGCATTTTGTTCATACTTCCATCTAGAAGTTTCTTATATTTAAATTTCCCCTCAAACATTGGAGTCTCATCTGCCTCGTCCATGATGCTATCACTGTGCGTCGGTGTTATCTTTCCCCCTGGAACTGGGGCACTGAGAAACTTTCTGTGGTGCAAATTAAAGTACGATTAAAATGTGTTAATTTGTGATTATCTAATCAAAACGAATACACTAAAGTCCAAGGCTTAATTTTTAGATGTCTCCCAGATAAATATTTTAGTATCATTATTTTTATCTAGACAGAAGATTATGACGATCAAAACTGACCACAAGCTTGCATTTCAATAATGCCATCTCTTCATTAAACTGACTGCATTCCCACACTTCATCCAAGTGTTTACTTGATAAATAAAGGAGAACGTGGTCTTAATAAAGGAGGACATTGTATTGGCACATATTCAAATACCATACATAGTGTAAACACTTCATTCAAAGAGAGGCTGACAAGGTGTAATAACAGTTCTGACCTTGCCCTTGTCAAAGTAGCCGATGATGGTGTCGTAGAGCATTTCTTTGAGCTGCCTTTGGGTTTGGGGCCCATGGAACTCAAACTGGGGGCTGCACATATCATCTAACCACTGGAACAGAAGCACGAAAGAAGAGTGACCAAAATAGGACTATATGAGGAAGGACAAAGACAAAAAGGGAGATGAATATGGAGGGATGATTTTTTTTAGTGCTTGCAGCACAAGTTGCATCACCGCTGTGTGCTTTGGTGTCCTCTTCATTATTACATTGACTATTTTGGAAACTGATAACATTTTTATGGTTTAATGATCAATATCAGGAGAAAAACAAAACAAAAAGCAGCTGCATCATTGCCTACTTCTTAGTAACTTGTGATAATCACATATACAGCAGCGTTCAACTCATAAATTACAATGATGTAGTTAAAAATTACAACTTGTGGCAAGGTACAGTCCATTATTTCCATATAATGTCAATTGAGTGTGACAGGTGTGACACCAAAGATAAATGGACATGATAAAAAGCTTTATAGAGATCAGCTGCTCTGATATAATGATACCAGACAGAGACATAAAGTGAAAGGATTCTGTACTCCTGTCCTTCTCTTTGCCTCCCATAAAATAGAGGAAAAGACAAAAGAGGTCAAACTCAAGACGCAGGCGTGCACGTGACTGTGCGCACACACGCACACACTCTCAGAGCATCAATCCCCCATCACGATACCGCCACCATAGCCATAAACTAACCTCTGAGCTTTATCATTTGGAGGCCAGCGACGTAACAACCATTATCTGCTAAAAAAAAAAAGTTCTCACTCACAGAAGGCTGGCAGGTGATTAGAGAAAAAACCCAGGGTCCAACTATTTCAATTTTACTTCATGTGCCTGGGTGTCCTACCTTGAGCAGGCGGGAGTGGAGCAGAAGAGTGTATGCTGCCTCTGTGTAGTTTTCCCCCTCAAGGTGAAGGTCACGCAACTTGTAAAGGTACCTGAAAACAAACATGCGTATAAAGCCATCCAGCCAAAGAGGTCAATCAATTTAAAATGCTACTCATATATTATTCCACTAGATGACACTATTGGGCAACTTGAAGCATTAATCACCAGAAATTCAGTGTATGACAAACCACAGGATCCATTACCAACCATCTGAACTCTTACACAAAATTGAAAGGTAATTAAGGAGTTGCCAATAAATTCAGAAGCATTTTTTCCCTGCAAAACTATGACAGATGCGCTGGCAGATGCTTTGTAATCATGAATTGTTCTCGTGCCTAAAAAAAAAAAAAAAAAAAAAAAAAAAAAAAAAAAAAATCCCAAAATTGGATTTTAGGAAAAACA
>CAAKHD010009047.1:89678-105875 GCA_901007705.1 Fistularia tabacaria | reverse complement strand
AAAAGAATTTTTTTCCCTCAAAACTTTTAAAAAGGGGCGGGGAAAGGGTTTTTAAAAATAAATTTTTTTCGTGCCTAAAAAAAAAAAAAAAAAAAAAAAAAAAAAAAATCAAAATCCCAACATTGGATTTTAAGCAAATCAGCTTTTACAGCTTCTGTTTATTTATTTATATTTTCTGTTTATCGCTCTCCTTCTGTCTGGAAATAACATTTACCGAATGGCCGGAGGCAGGACTTTCTTGCTGAGGCATTAATGACAAAACAAGGAAGCCATAGCCAGCGGATCTTTTCATATGAACATTTTCTTGTCTGTGTTTGACAAGTTGAAATGTCTTCTTTTATTTTTAACCTTACCTACGCTATTTGGTACTCCTCGCTTTGACTAATTTCCAAAAATTGCACAATGCCTATCAGCAGAGCACAAGAGCATTTAGGAAAATAAAAGGGAAATACAATTGTATACGTATGTCTTGTAACATGATGGAAGATGGAAATTTGGCAGTTGATCTTTTGGATCGGTGTTGATTTAAATGAATGCAAATATTATAGGTTACAATATGTGAGTGGATTAATATAGCGAAGTGCTTGTGAGGGATAAAAACATGACCATATTCTCAGGAGTAGACAGATGTCTCTGATTAACCACAGAGTGGAGCCGTGGAGATTACTAATTGTGTCTATAGGCCATCAGCAGAAATGCACAATGGAACATGACAGGATCAGTATTCCCTCTCCTGTTTTCACACCATCTTCCTGTGTCTCTCTGCGGCTCTCTGCTACCCACCCACCATGTCGCTCTTTCTCCCTGCTCTTCCCCTAGTCAGAACAAGGGCTGATCCTGTGGATTTTGACATTAATTCAGGCGGACGCATATAATCCCTTGTCAGATTATGAAGTCTCCAACGGGCATGTGCACTCACGTAAACACATATGAAACACAAAAATGAAGCATGTGGCATGTATGTACCTGATGTACATCCCCTCACGATTTATGTCCTTGTAGAAGTTCTGCAAAAACACATGAATTCAGGTTATTACTTCTTTGTACGTCAGTATGTGTTTGTTGTCTGCACACAGCAGTGAAGTACATTTGACTTCTTCTCCAACTGACAGTATGTGGGAGTGTTTTATTTTCTCTGTGTGGGTCTGTGTGCACCGGTGTAATGACGTGCATGACCACTTATTGGCTAAGCAGCACAAACTCCCAGTTTAATGAAATTTAACGATGTCTATAGAGGACAGCAAAGTGGAACGTTCTGATGTAACCCCACATCCAATCGTCAGCAGGGACAGACACAGTCATACACACAAATATTCTTATGGCCTCAAAAGTGCCACAAACAGTAAAAGACCCGCACGGGGGAAGAATACAATCTGAGTGTCTTTCCTGGTGAAACACATTTACATCTTCCCATGTAATTCTGCAAAGAGATCACATGCATCTGCATGCAACAATGCATTTTACGTTAACAAAAATGATTTCCTGTTTTCAACATGACTGATGATTGATGATTTTTTTCAGCACTGCTGAGCTTCACATGCAGTCTTTTTTGACCATCAAAAGGGCAAAAAATCATCATCTTCTGTGTGTCGTTCCTTCGTTGCGACGCAGTGGCAAAGTGGCAGCTGTTAGTTTGCTGAGGTGACTGCAGCCTGACCTCTCTGTGAGAGTGTGTGCTCTTTGGTGTGCAAGCACTTGTCTCTGTGGAAATACATCTAGGTGCGAAAGCTCAAGAAATATTCATGTCATTGTTAATTTGACTCCATATGTACTTCCTGAGTGAAGTAACCCCAGAGGGCAGGGATAAGGAAGTCTGCCAGTGCCTGCTATCATGCATAAAGGACTTTTTTTTTTGCTGGCCAGGGAAATAAAAGAGAATATCTACTTGGCACCTGCCTCACGCAGCAAGCTTTAACACCTCTACCATGATCCTTTATATCTTTGTTAAGACTACATGACCACCATTCCAGCTTCTCATTAAAAGTTCCTGCTAAATTTTACACTTTCAAATATGTCAATCAAATCGAAACAAAGACAAACGAAGCTGATAACCGTAAAAAGAGGTGATGTTTACGAAGTGGCAAATCCATTACTAAATCTTAGAAAGCTGTGGAAGAGAGTCCATCACAGAAAGAAAGGGACGCAAACATAAGACAGGAGCTGACGAAACCGTCTGCACTCAGTTGGAACACAGACAACTGGTGTTCCCTTTCATCCTTTTACATTAGATCAATCAGCGGACAAATAAAATGTGGGAAAGTAACACAAAGGACTTTGCACAAGCCTCAAAAGATGAAATTAACCATTTCATTAGCCTCCTATTACAACACTCTTTTGAATAAATAAATCACAAAATAAAGACACTGCTTAAGTGTGTGTGTTTCTGAGATTAATGCTTGTTGAAATCATTGGAACAACCACTGTGACTACAGCGCGGCACAAAAGGTCAATGTGAATAATGGTACATTCATTTTCTGGGCTTACAATATTTGACACATGGTAGAGTTTAAGCTGATGAGAACATCTACTAAACATAATAAAATAAACATTAAAATATGTATGAAGTGTTATAACAATCTGGATAATGGTTTGGTACCTTTATGCTTTCTCATATGTTGACACTGATATCAATGAATTCTTTCATTCTTAGAGAGAGATTTTTCATAACTATATATAACTTTGTTTTATTGTATGAGCACATGAAGATAAAGTTGTGTTTAGCCATGAGCTGATGGCTATATAACTCTTTGTAATGAATGTAATGTAAAATGTGCCACTACGAACTTTAAATACATTGTTTATAAGTTCAGTAATGAAGAACAACCAATAACAATAGTTATTAAATCTTTTCCGAATGTTTAATTTAGCAAATATTATACTAAAAAGAATACATTTTGAAGTTAGTACAAAACTAATACCTAATGTACTGTAAATATATAATCTCTGTGGCTGTGTTACCACAGACTCCAGACTGTGCCTTTTCCCATTTTAATGGGGATATCAATGTCCTCTGAGCCGACTCACTGACACATTCAAGCCTGGGAAATCGAAAGTCTGATACTTCTGACGGGGCAGTAAATGCAGAGAAAAGAACGTCTCCTTTAAGTGATACAAATGTTCTTCTGAGGGAAGTCACACTTACAAGAAGATTGACGGTGCAGCTCATGCGGTTGTTGCGGCTATCATCGCCCATCACGGTACGGTAGTCGAGCAGTCGAATGAGAAGTCCCTTCACCAGGCCAACAAAGTGCTGCACCTGGGGTTTCAGAATCACTTTCTCGGCAGCACAGTCGAGCAGGCTAGAGTAAAGGTTTCCAAAAATTAAAGTTAATTAATTTAATCTTTCTAAACTTGACCAATGGGTTTAGCGTGCCAAAGCAAGCACTAAATATTAGAACAGCGAAATTTAATGACAGCAAAGCTAATAAAACTGATGTTTAAAGACAATGTTTAATGGGCTGTGGATGGGGTATGCATTGAAATGAATACTGTACATGGTTTCCAGGAGTTGCATGTATCTTTCGTCCCCTCCTCCACCCTCCACCTCATGATCCAACTTCAGGATAATCTCGTTCTCAAACTGTGGACCAAAGGATTACCGGTAGACAAGGAAAAGAGGAGAAACAAAAGAAAAATCAATTATGCCAACAGAATTAAGGTGTCTTTTCTTTCTTTTTTATTTTACTTTTATCTGCATTGTCACAGGAAATCAACGGTGGATCTCATGTTGTGTTAAATTTCTAATCTGGTAGAAGTTATCTATGTGGGTTCACAAGCATGAATCTCTTTATCACTTTGTATGGTCACATACCTGCTCTATATTCATGTGACTTTGCATGTGTGTGCAACTACCTTGAGGAAGTTTCCAGAGTGTGCATGTTCACAGGTGATCATGTCAAAGAAGATGGGAATGGTGGCCCTTCTCAACTCTTCCTCGGGTATCAATGTCATCTCCAGAATTGGACCCACCATGCCAGGAATGAAACAGATCTTATGACTTCCTAAAAGAAACACACAAAAATGGGTCTGGAAAATCTTATATGATCCCTTTGACCCCGAATACACCCTTCCACTTTCCTGCAGATGCATTTAGATGTCTAAATGCGGCTGCAAAACCGCGAAAAAACAGTAAATTTACACAACCTAACTGATCTTACCTAATTTGTACCAAATGTCACGTATAGAGAAGCCAATAAGTCTTCTCATATCTCCATATCTGAAATAAACAGAGCAAGGGTGAGCGTTTAAAGAAAGCACAGTCATATTAATCAACTACTTTCTAGAACAACAATGATCAATAACCCCTTGTTTTCACCCTCAGAAACCAACCAGCCCGGTGGGAGCGGCGATACTGTACTAATCTGTGATAGCATGAAGTAAATTGAATGTCTATCTACAGGCAACACACTGTCTCTTAATCGATGGCTGAGGTGTAAACAGTAATGCAGATTCGAAAGTAGGTCACAAATCACTGAGTATTTCATTAGAGCAGGGAGAGTGCGCTAAATAAAGAAATTATATGGCCCTTCACTCACTTGGCCAGAATCTTGTTCCTCTTGGTAGGTGAGAAATGCTGAAGCTGCAGAGACTCTTGGGTAATAAACGCAACTGCCAGGTGGAAGTAGTTATTCCACAACTAGACAACGGAGAAGCAGATTAATGTTGATTCAAAATATTTAAGTGAAGGAATACTGGCAAAATAGAGGCACATGCTAATATATCAGGAATAGAAAGTACATTTTTGGGATCGTGGCAGAGTTGTTCAACCTACTGAAGTCAAAGATTGGAAAAAAAAAAAGTATATGCACTCATTTATAATCAAGAACAGCTTGGTTGCTCAGCCTATGTCTATCGGAGTGCCACACTTTAGAATGTGCACGAGGACCTCCAGGAAATGGAATACCAATTCGCTCATTGACTGTATGCATCTGTGTAAAGAGGGAAATAGGTTTTGACCCACCACGGTCAAGTCAATTGGTCCTACCGATAATATATGGTACCATGAGTCTGAATTAAATGTTGCACACAATTGCTTAGCTTAGCTCGTGCTGATTAGAGTCTGACAGTCGGTCACACGATGATGCAAATGAGCAAGAATCTCACATTTTCCATTTTCCCAGTTTTTACTGCTGATTAGAGGACAAGCTGTCAGAAGTACTCCAGAGAGTCTGCAAACCCTGGATTTAAGACAGCACACCTTGACTTAACTGTTGTTATAATGAAAGGAAAAATGTATTTTTCCATTCAGGGTTTCTCATGCCGTCCCCAGATTGTTCTAAATGATGACACCAAAAAGAAGTTTCTAACCAATGTACTACTACTACAATTTCTGTGTAACATTACACTCCACTAATGTGAGAATGCACAGGAGAGTATATCCGTTCTTTCTGTAAAAGATAAATGCATTTCCTTGCAATTAAAGACACTTCAGCATAATACTTCAGTATTAACCACATTTTTCATAGATTTTTCACACATAATCTAGTTAATTTAAGTTCAACTGGTTAAAATAAAGAAGTACAATATATATATCCATATCTTTTTGCATTTTTTCCGCAAATATAATTTATTTATATAGCGCTGTATTGGTTACAAAGATACGGTGACTTGCTCACAATCTGCCAGCAGATTTTGAATTTCTTTTGGATTAAGAGGTTATAGCTTTTTGAAAAAAAACGGAAATGTAATTAGATTAAGTTTAAAAAAATAAATAAATCGGTTCTAAACAAAAATTACTCACCTGTTCTTCAAAGTCATCATTACTGAGAAACTTTTTATTCATTGTGTCAGCAAAAGTATTTATGGCTCTCAAGAAAACCCTGATTGACAAAAAAAGAAATACAAAAACACACAATTGTTAAGCACACAGTGAAAGAGAAATAAATGCAAGAAATCATGTGATGCAAAGCATGACTTCCACCTTAATTTTTCTGGGTATTAGACGTCCCTTTTGGATTTTTAACACCTTCAAAAAAAATTGTAAAAGTACTTCACTTTATTATGCCACTTCATAGTAAACCGGACATTGATGTTGGCTTTGAAAACAGGTTGCAACCAGGAAATTAGGAGCGATTCAGAGCCTTCCTTGAAGATATTTTTGGCATTAGGTGATCAACCCAATAACCTTCCTTCCTTTCTGGTTGGCTATTATACCAGCTGAGCCAAACCCAAAGAATAAAACCATTAGGCACTCTACGAAGAATGGAAAATATTGATTGTTTCTTTCTTTTGAATATCATTTTTGACACTGCCATTTCAGAAAGGACCGATATAGCATTTCAAGCTCAACAGCGGCCTTTGTGATCAATCAAAATGATCAATCATTAATGCAACTTGTGCAGGTATGCAAGTGAGCTGTGATTACATGCAGTAAGGCAGTATGCACCGCCAGTATTTTTCTGATTAAGTTCCATTTGTCATCTATATCCATAACTCCATTAATGAATTCCCTGTGGTTCCGTCTGTCGTAATCTGTACTTCTCTTCCTTGACTGGGCGCCACTTTTCTCTTGCAGTCTTTCATCTTGCTCACTCTCCCTCTTACATATTTGTAAATTCCCTTATGGTGTCAGTAATGAGACACAGCTCGAATCTCCCTCACGCTTGTGGCCCCAAAATATGCGCATGGCCTTTTCTGCTGCACTGGCATATTCTCACACACTCAAGAACACATCGCGTATTATCACATCCTTGCTATCTCATCCGGGACCTATCCTGTTTCAGTTCTGTGTATGTTGAAAGAGTCAATGGATATTAACAAGAACAACCTCAAACCTTATGGATTTACTAACAGGTGAGACAACTGTTGGCTGTGCAGGATTGAGAGGAATTTTTTTCTGACCAGAGACTCAAAAGTGTGTGTGTGTTTGCAGAAGCAGAATTATACCTGTTTTGCACCATGATCATGGTCATCCAGTCAGAGGGATAAACATGTTTTCCTATCAGATCCTTGAACAATAGGAAAGACTCCATCAGAAAGTCCTGCAAGGAAAGGCACAAAGATAAGTGTGACGAGTTTTACAGTATGGACACAAAAACAGTATATTGGCAGACCAGGCCATCCCATATGTAGTGCACATACCACGAGATCTGAGGTTCCGCCGAAGGTTTCTATATAGGTAGAGTAGTGGCAATCATCCATCTGACTGAGGATAGCTGTCATACAGGCTACCACCCGGGACTGAAGTGATAAAGCGAAGACAGCCATTACATTTTTCCAGCACCAATAAATTTTTTTCAAGTCAAGAAAATTCAGGAAACTTGAGAACAAAAAACACAAGCCACCATGCAAGAACTGAAAAGAGCACTTTGGACCATTTGCAGAGCCTATCATTATATCACACAGCTTTGTGACAAGAGGATCAGAATAATAGGGAGAGACTCTGAACAAAGAAAATTGCCATGATGATATGTTTAAAGATAGTGTAATCAACAACAAGTCATTGCCATACTGCTATTCCCAAATTAGCATAATTACAACAAACAAACAGAATCATTGCCGGGAGACTTGGCAGCCTCTACAGTCTGACCATTATAATTCACATCGAGGCTCACAGCCAGCAGACATTTAAAACAATGACACACAGACCTGAACTAAAAGACCCCCCATGGTCAGAAATGTACTTTACATCCTATTTCTACCACTGGACACACAAAGTTCAGTATAGAATGATCCATGTCCAGAGTTTGCCAAAAGAAACTTGTTTTTAAATTCATAGATTAAGTGTGAATTGTATCTGCACCAAGTCAGGTGGTTTTACAAGCATTATGTGTGACATCATGGTTTGTTGAATGTTAAAATCCATGGGATGAAGTAAGTTCTGAAATACCATTTTTGTTGGAAAGAACTGGATTAAACACAGAAAACCGCAACGGACAAGACGGAATATAAGAAATGCTGCGTATATGTAAAAGCAGTTATTATAACCAATTTCATCCCAAAGTAATGATTCCATTTATTGAGCCTGTTTGGAGGCACAAAAATGCTTTCAATTTCTGCATACATTTCAACTGCTGACATTACTTTGTGCAATGTTATTCCTAGATCTCAGTTCTTCCTCAAACAATTCCAAAATAACAACCTAAAATAAAAAATCTGGTCCTTTCTTGGGAATATTTATTGGTAAAGTTTAAATATGGTGGTTTTCCATTTGTTATTCTCCTCCTCTGCTATTTTCTTTTTGATTGCTTGATCTATATGTTAACAAGGACACTCTCTTATAAAAGAATACAGAATGGGTCTGAAATGTAACAGCTAATGAAC
Organism: Fistularia tabacaria; assembly: GCA_901007705.1. Taxonomy (NCBI): domain Eukaryota; kingdom Metazoa; phylum Chordata; class Actinopteri; order Syngnathiformes; family Fistulariidae; genus Fistularia; species Fistularia tabacaria. Next base: position 97,613 of record CAAKHD010009047.1, on the reverse strand, counting down.
ACATACACCCATACCAACCACGCATGAAAATGAGGAAGCCAACCGACAGAGCAAATATTCAACCGCCTCTCGTATTCTCGATAGATGTGCCTGAACAAGCCAGATCTGCAGTGGACCGAGATATGGAATATTTCATTTCGCTTGGCTCCTTTTCTGTGAGGTTTTGATGGAACTGTTTTGGCCCCCAAGGTTTATCAAGCACGGTCAAAATATATCTATTTCCCAGTGCATGAGCCACGACATATCATGGTCAGCAGTGACAATGAACAGAAATCCACATGGCAGATCACCCTTTTTAGAAAGACATCAAAGAACAAGACACCGTGTGTTTGTGTGTTGCTAAAGCCTTGGGTTTTTCAAGCAAATGAAATTCCCTCTTCACGTGAATTGGAGATCATATGGAAGTGTGGAGTTGCAGAAAAGCATGCAAGAGTGGTGCAGGACATGTAGGACAATGGTGGGATGTGCCAGAGGTGTGACAGAGAAGTTCAAGCTGGAGGTGGGAGTACATCATGGATCAGTTCTAAGCCCCCTCTTGTTAACTATGGTGATGGAAGGCCTTAGATATAAGGTTAAACAGGAAAATCAATGGACTATGACGGCTGAAGATGACATTGTGATCTGTATTAAGAGCAAGGAGAAGGTGGTGGAAAATAAAGAGGGGTGGAGGTATGCCCTGGAGAGGAGAGGAATGAAGGTGAGTTGCAACAAGAAAGAACACATGTGCGTGAATGAGAGTGACCCAAGTAGAAGGGTGAGGGTGCAGGGAGTGGATATAAAGAAGGTTAAGGATTTGAAGTACTTTTGGACAACAGTCCAGAGCAATGGAGAGTGTGGAAAAGAGCTGACGAAATACATTTAAACAGGGTGGAACAGGTAGAGAAGAAAGAGGAGAATGAAGAGAAAGAGTTAGATGGAGGCGGATGATTCGCTGTGGCAACCCCTGAAGGAAACAGCAAAAAATAAAAGAAAAAGAAGATGTACACTGGAGATTAAATCGTGATTTTTGAGACTAATTTCCAGAGGAATTGCTGAGGGGCAGTGAAAAATTGATATTTCTGTGGTCAGAAAATCTGCATAGGGTCAGGAAATAGAGGAACTAACACCTGACTTTGGTGGCCATGGAAGATGGCTTATTGATTTCCATTTCTAATAATGACTTTGCAGTTTGAAAATCAAGTAGGCTATTTTTGTGAGGCTGCTTGACAATTCAAAACGACATGCTTCAGATATAATGACATTACGACAAATGTGACAGACACTTCACAAAAAGGCACCTTTAATAAAAATGCTTTTTTTCCCACGTTGTTGGGACATATTGTCTCTTCTACACATCACCAGTGGATGCCTTCGGAAAGGTGGCAGATGTTCAAGAATGAGCCCTTCATTAGGGCCTGGGTGAAATTACCTTTCGGTGTCTGAGGCAGAATATGTCATCATAAGACAGGGATGATGAATGGCTAATTGAAGATGAATGTCATCTAATGTGGTAAGCGCTTTCATCTGCTCACAAAGGGGGGAGTTTGTGTTTGAGCTTGTCTGTATTCTAATCAGCAGTTGTGATTTCTTCAATCACATATACTGAATAAAACATGCTCTCTCTGTATTCTTTTAGATGAGAAATGTCTCACTGGGGATGAGCATGGTGGATGTTTTGAAGTGTTTCCTATTTGAGGTTGCGTGTGTGTCTGTAATATTCTTCTTGTGATAGAGAATGGCGATACACACCAAATGTGTCACACGTGTTTGGTTAAGCTTTCTTCATGTTCTCACATCACTTTGCATCAGTGAAATCCGAAAGAGTCTCCGTTTGAGAAAGATGGAACCTTGGATGAATACAACATGTAAGTAGCTAGAGTTCCTCACTGATACAAATTTTGACAGGTTAATTTTTGGCAAGTTCAATTTAAAAAAATGATGGATTTCTAAATTTTTCATCAAACAAGGAGAAAGGTCTGATGACAAAAATGGGACCTTTCAAAGTCCAAGTGAATGCATCTCTCTCCCTGAAACAAACACACACACACACACACATAAATACACACACACACACACACACACACACATGCATAAATACACACATACATACATACATACATACATACATACATACATACATACATACATACATACATACATACATGCAATCCCTCATCTGAAACAATTTGCTTTCCTATCTGGTGCCACACTCACTGTGTTTGTTTGTGTCCGTGTGTTTGTTTTTGTGTGCCTGAGTATAACATAACATACTGCTCTAATTCAGTGTAATGGTCTTCTCTGAGGACTTACGCTCCCAATCGTCTTTGACACCATGCTCACACACACAAGACCGTGATTGTGTGCGTGTGTGCGAGACAGACGGGGAGGAGACAGAGAGACGTAGGGGCAAAAGCCTGATGCAACATTGAAGAGATTACTGACAAAACAGGACACAAATGCGAGTGAGTTCTGGGATTTCTCCTCTCTTCCTCCTCTTCTCTCTATCCCCTACTATCCATTCATCTACTCTGCCTGATCTCCCGAGCCAATCTTGTGAATAATGGATAAGCACCTATAAGTTCCCCGTTGTCGGTAAATGGTAAAAATGCACACCTACATGGCCTACATGACAAGAAACAGACCTAAAATATGTCTTGGAGGCATAAGCTCGACTGTCAATCAGAGGAATGGGCTTATATCAGTTTCAGAAGAAACAGGTCTCGACAAGACTTTTTACGGCTCTCTTTAAGCAGTAGTGAAATGTCTTCGTACATCATCTCATCTTCCGTTGCTCTAATTAATGGCTCTTTCACATCTGCAGTCGATGATGTGTTGTAGGTCAAGCGAGCTCAGTCCATAAAAAGTGTTCTGTTCCTGTTTTTGCTAAATGCCACTGGAAATTTGAAATTAAATGAGAGAGAATGGATCACCTTGCCTGGGCAACTTGGTCTGACAATGCCAGGCTCAGTAGAGGCATGTAAAAGGGTGGGAAGCGCCAGAAGTAAATGCTGGTCTCAAGGCTCTGATCCCAACAGAGGAGCTGTAGTCCATATTGGTGAAAAGGTTAATTCTGGTTCTGACAGAATGATGTCATTAAATAATAATACAACACACACACTGCTGTGCAGCTGGCTGGTATGAGCAAATGTAGATGAAGGGCCAATTCTGATCCCTGTCCATCAGCATTTGCAACGGGGTAGGTTATTATGAGAACTGGATCACACAGCAATCAGAAAAGGTGTTACGTTTTTTTTCTGTTACATCACACAGATTCCCTGGAGCATATCCATAGTTTACTTGGCGAAGACATTGCATCAGGTTGCACCTTAGAGAGACCGTAAGCCAACGAGACACTGCGTTTTAAGGGACGACGTTCTGCTGTGAAAATTCATGTCTGGCCATTCATGTCGACGTCACTTTGACATGTACCTCCAATCTCAACATAGATGCAGATGAATTACACCCCTTCGAGGAAACAAGATCCTCTAATGGCAGCACGCTAATGCATCCCGCCCAACTGTTATCATGTTTCTGAGATAAATTGAGGAACACAACATTTAGATTTAAGGAATAAAACATTTAAAGTATCTGCTGCTGACATATTGGTCCTCGATGCAATCTCACACATTTAAGGTGCAGTGGAGTCTGTGCTCTAATAGGCTATAGCAGTTCTGCCAGCAGAAATGAGACCTACTGGATATGAGGCAGGCAAATGATGGTATAAAACAGCAGAACTATAAACTAGGTCACCATTTTCTCAGTTCACCAAATATAAAGTGTCTTGAAAAAAAAAATCTTAAAAGATCATTCTGAAGATGACCGTAGCCAATTTTGCCTGGCTGCTATATTTGTGCTATGTTTCACAAGCAAACTGGGCCCTGGACCAAAGCTCACCCTAAGATAGTCCTACCTACATGTCTATCTCTTCCAAACAGAAATCAGTCATAAAACTGTTTTATTGACAGAGCCAGGGACTTCTCAAAAGTCCACCAGACTTCCAAGGCATTGTAAATTCTATCCCAGATTCCAAGGTCCGGGAACATTCTCTCATGCCCTCTGAAGCCAAAACTCTGGAACAACATAAAAACATAGTTTAACAGCATCGTCAATAAGCTAAGTCAATACTCCGAGGATAATAAAAATAAACCCAAGTGTTCTTTTCTGTCTTTTCTTGTCTTTCTAACTTGTCCATGTATTTTTGTATTTTACTGTAATTTTCTTATGGCCGGATAGGAATCATGTTTTAGATGCATGTCATTCTTTAAAGCCTCTTGTCGGGAATGGGTTGAGAGACTGGTTTCCTCCAAGTTCTTAAGATTATTAGTCTTCTGATTTTTCTAAACAATATCGGACTCCCAATATGTTTTATTTTGGTCAACCAAATAAACTACTTCAAAATTTATCATTGGGTGAAAAAATGCGGCCCCTTTATACACATGGCTACAAACATTCATATGAGGCTACATACATACACACTGTCACATCTGCTTACATTTGCTACAGGAACTATTTCTGTGAGCAGAGCAAACACAGCTTGGGCTGCAAATGTCATCCTGACTGCTGATTATGGAATGTGCCAATGACTTTTGGGTTTAAGATATACATTTTCCGATTTGGAAGTTTAATGGACTTGAGATTTTACAGGAAACTTTAGATTCTCGTAGAAGACCTCATTACCCCAGGAGATGCCTAATGAGGTAAACAGAAAAACATGACTGTTGCTATTAAAGATTATGAACATAGTATTTACCCAAAAACCGGGCACAGGACCAAGGCAGTGGGAACTAGTAACTGGTAATTTAAGTTGTAAAGTTATAGACTTTATCCAAAAATACAGGTTTCTGACATGTTTCAAAATAACTGCCTCTTAAATAATTGTATTTTTTTAATTTTGATCTATTTAATGTGTTTCCTGATGCTTTTCAAAATGCATTTTTTGTTTTTTTGTTTTTTTAATTACAGAATAAATCAGTAGACAAAAGCAATTTGATCAATAGGACACAACACTAAATGGTTCCCTGTCATAATCACGGGATGATAACATCAGTTCATTCAAATAATTGCATGGTAGATTCCCCTGCCTTGAGCTTTTGCATTCTTTATCACTCCATCTTGATACTTTTAAAATATTTTCTTCAATCTTCTTTGCCTATTTCTGTGCCTTTACCAGGTAAGACATCAGATGTGTGTGTGCTTCTCTCATCAGTGATTCTTCTGATAGCATTGGACATGTAACAGTCTTACTGGAGGCCCACGGTGTTTCTCACCATTAAAGTTACATGCTCATGTGTGACCCCCTCTTATTACACAAAAAACACATACATTCATTCAATTGCCTGAGGACTGGATTGGAAGGATGCTGTTTTGTGATATAATTAGAGTTTTGTGTGTGTGTGTGTGTGTGTGTGTGTGTGTGTGTGTGTGTGTGTGTGTGTGTCTCTCAGTAATGTAGTTCCCAGAGACAGAGGGGGGGGGTTACAGTACCATGGCTAGCCGCCCGCGTATACACATGTGAAAGATATAAACACATAAGGTCAACTGGGAAGACAAAAAATGGTAGTATAATCTAAAACAAAATTCTAAATGCACTGACACATCAGTGTCAACTGCTTTTCAGAGGTGGTGGTAGGTCAACGGGGACATTCATTTGGATCAAAGGTTACTCTCAGAGGGTAATCTCATAGATTCGTCTATGTATATCAAAAAATCCTTGTAAAAATCTTTTTGTGGCAACTCAACCTGAATTTCTTCCCTTGAAGACGTTTCATCCCTCATCTGAGAGGCTTCCTCAGTTCGATTGAGGATCAGCATTTTTCTGGTTTAGGGCCCCCAACCCTGGTAGTTTTCCAACAAGTCAACTCTAAGAAAAGATTTTGACAAGGATTAACCACGACCTGAATGACTGGGGACCTCTACTGATACACCAAAACATGTTTCTCAAAGACATATCTTGAAACCAATGCATGAGGTAAAGGTTCTTCAAAAATAGCCATTTACATCATTTACATCTCTTTCAATATGGTTTAAACTGATCTCTATTGATTGGCTGATCTAACAAAGAAAAAGAAAAAAAACTTCTCCGACTTCTCCAACTCATAAATCAGAACCTTTCCAGGAAAAATAAATGAATTCAGGCAACATATCTACTTCCTTTCAAATGGAATTGATGGGAAAGTTGATTTTCAAAAATCAAACTGTCAACGATACAAAAAAAATGCTGGCCATTTTTTATCTAAGTACCCGAAAAAAAACTTTTTTCATACAGAATATACCCTAAGTTGCATTGTTGTTTGTCTGTATATGTGGCCCTGCCATTGACTGGCAACCAGTCCAGGGTGTACCCCGCCTCTCGCCCGATGACAGCTGGGATAGGCTTCAGCATCCCCCGTGACCCTGAGTGCAGGATAAGCAGCAGACGATGGATGGATAGATTTACTAGTAGTATCTTTCTTCAAGGCCTGAAAGGGCTTGGCTTGTGAAAATGAGTACAGGGAAAAGGAAAGGGACACATCAGTCAGGGTGCGTGTAAGGAAAGCATGAGAAAGAGAGGAAGAGGACAGGTAAACGATGGTACGGAGGAGGACCACAGTGGGGCAACTAGACAAGTCTACTGGAGAAAAAAAACTAGAAAGTACTGAACATTGTTCAGAAACAGAGTCAAAGATATAAATAAACCAACTGATAGAAGCAGGAGTATTTCTTTTTCATGAGAGTGTGTGTGTGTGTTTGTGTGCGTGTGTGTGTGTTTGTGCATGTGTTTGTGGGTGTCCTGGCACAAATCCTGGGAGCAGACACTTCTGTGCTGCCAAAGTTCCTCTGGGTTTACCACCTTGCCAGGGTCAGCGCAGGCACATTTATAAGCACACATGCGCCAAAAATCAGGGCACAGCACAGGATTAGCAAAACTGATGCGGGGAGTAATAACAGACCGATGATAGTTAGTGGAAAAAATAGATATAGTATATCAGGGAAAAGAGGCGGGGGGGGGGAGAGCACGAGAGAGAGAGAGAGAGAGAGAGAGAGAGAGAGAGAGAGAGAGAGAGAGGGAGAGAGAAGAGGGACGATCACTGTGAGCATGCAAGGATTCTCAGCAACAGAGTGAGACAGGGAGAGGAAGAGCAAGGTAAAGAGTCGGCATAGAGAGCTACTGAGGACTAAAGGATTACCACAGATGAAAGAGACACAATCAAGAAATAAGAAATGAGAGCCAATGCAGTCCAAGGAGGGGGACATATGAAGAGGTGAGTGATCAAAGAAAGCGGTGACAAACGGCGGGTTCAAATTATAACGTGAGAATGTATACATGCACTTGTCAAGCTCATGTTAGTTAGAGAGGCTGTGTGTTATGAACCACTGAAGGACCTGCTCTGTCGGAGCTTTTTTTTTTTTTTTTTTTTTTTACAAGTCGCTCTTCCTACCTTGCAAAAATCTGAAAGGAGGAACAGGTTATCGTCTGAATTCTGGCACCAGGGGGTCAAATGAATTAATGGAAGAAATGACCGTTATTTAACCTTTGGCGCGTAACAACAAATAAACATAATTAAACATTTTTGCATCCACCTACCATTTTCAGTGAATGTACGAGTGCATCTTTCATTTATATAATACCAGAGTGTAAATTCACTCGATGAAGTAGTTTATACTGCTGTGTCTGCCTTGTGTGGTAGGTGAATAATCCTTCCCATCTGTCACTCTATGGTTTGATCCATATACATAATTTGTCAGAGAATTTATGAATGTGTGTATTTTTATTGCTTACTTCGGGACTGTGTTTTCATCACAAAACTATAAGAGGTCTTGACTTTTAACAAGAATTCAACAGTTTTCACTATATAGTGAGTATTTGGGTGTGTATTTGTCTGTGTGTGTGTGTGTGTGTGTGTGTGTGTGTGTGTGTGTGTGTGTGTGTGTGTGTGTGTGTGTGTGTGTGTGATGGGGGGAGGGAGAGAATGGGGA
>CAAKHD010009047.1:68823-88555 GCA_901007705.1 Fistularia tabacaria | reverse complement strand
GAAGAAAAAGAGAAAAAAAGAGAAAGGAAAGGGAAGGGAGGAGGGGGGGGGGGGGGGGGGGGGGGGGGGGGGGGGGGGGGGGGGGGGGGGGGGGGGGGGGGGGGTGAGCAAAAATGCAAAACCCAGACTATATCACACTCTATTAGCCACACTAAGATGTGTCTGTGTGGCTCTGCATTTAAAGCTCCTCATTTGATGTAATTAATGTGTTAGCTGCTGCTGCGTCTGCTCGCTCTATTTTAGACCTTATCTTTAGCATCAACTTTCAGGAGTTTGACGGCAACAATAACACAAATCTGTTAAGCTGAAAATGAATGGTAAGTGCGGAGCGTGCAGACTTTTAAGTCTTATGTAGTGGGTTTTGTATTAAAATCCTGATTCAAAAGATGATTTACTCCCTTTTCTCTACGGGCCTTCAGAGACAGTACACAACTTTGACAGATGTACTATGTACTATTCAAATCCTTACAAACAAGGAGGAACGCACAGATGAAGGGTTTAAAGAAACCATAGTTTGGGGGATGGTCAAAAGGTCATGGTTTTGCCATTGTGCATTTAAGATGAGGAAATGGAACCTTTAAGAGGTAAATGTTAAAGTAATTTACACATTTGGACAATTGAATGGGCCATAGACGGGTTAAGACGTGTAAGCAATTCCATTGTATGAAAAGCAGAAGTGGCTAAGGCGGGTTTTAACATGTGCACACTATCATCACTTACTGAATGAAATAACTTTTGAAATATTCAATTGCACTTCATTCAATATGTAATGAACAAATAGTATTATACATATATATTATATTTATTAATTCATTTTATTCATAATGCGTGGGATGTTTCCTTCAAAAACCTGATCAAAAAAAGCTGTATTTGTTTTGTAACTGACATGCACTTTATATATATATTTTTTTTTTATGGTTCCCTCCCAACCCACTGAGAGGTAAATGTGAAAATAATCTATATATTTGGACAATTGAATGGGCCATGGACAAGTTAAGATTTGTAAGTAATTCCATTGTGTGAAAAGCAGAACTGGCGAAGGCAGGTTTAAACATGTTCTCAATTAAGACATCTATATGCACGCCATTATCATTAACTGATGAAATAACTCTGAAATATTCAATCGCATTTCATTCAACATGCAACGAAAAAATAGTATTTTGTATACATATATGTACATATGTATATATGTATATACAGATAAATTATTTATTTATTTATGTTTTTTCTTTATCATGCATATGATGTTTCCTTCAAAAACCTGATTAAAGAAGGGCATATTTGTTTTTTAACCAGCATGCACTTTTATGGTTCTTCTTTATGGTTCCCTCCAAACCCTCATACCCCCCCCTTTGTCTCTATTACACTCTTGTTTTCTATTTCTCTGTTCTTTTGTCCTTTATTCTCTCTGTTTTTTTTTTTTTTTTTTCCAGCCCGGTCGAGACAGAGGGCCACCCCGAGTGCTTGCTCATGGGGGAATTATGTTTTTTGTAAATAACTTTAAAAGACCTGCTCTACATGTCAAATGTCATGAGACATCTGTGTTGTGGTTTGGCGCGATATAAATAAAATGTGACTTGAATCCTTCCAAGAAATCAGTAGGAAAAGCCAAGGACTCGAAAAAACTAAAAAAGTCTTTTGGTATATAGGTCAAAGTTCCCACCTGTAAAAGTCTGAAGGAGAATTTGAGGTAGTGTTTTTAGGTCTTATTCATGCAGTGAGTTATTGTTTTTATTGCCCTTGGAAGGGCACGACCTGCCAATAATATACTGTCTGGACAAGGCCGATGACTGACAACAACTTGTATTATTGATCTTGGCAACATTAATTATAGTAAAGTGCAATATTCAGTTTTGTAAAGTTGAACTACATTAAAATTTAGAGTGGTGGCCTCCAGTTCACGGAGAGGGAGATTCACCTTTGAGGGCATGGTGACGTTGGTGTTGTTTTGTTTGTGCACTGTTTGGTATGCCAGCTGTTTATTTTCAGCAAAAGTTCGATTAAATGACCAAAAAATAATCAAAAGCTATGTTAACCGTGATTACAATATAAAGACATGTAAGCATACTATCATATATACACAGAAACCTTTTTGAGGGGAATCGGGCTGACATTCAGAATATTGTGTCATAAGCTTCAAATAAGGCCAGACGATAAAATAAAACTCAGAAACCAGACAGCCATAAGCAAGAGCTGAACCAGGTGGTGAATGCATATGTATGATGGCACAAATTTAGATGTGAGGTGACAAATATGTAAGACGGGGAATTTGGCTGTGTTTATCTGTGACCTACAAGGTTATCACACTGCAACATTTTCAAGTAGTTGTCAATAGCCCCCTCGAAGAGCCATTTGAGTTTACACTTGTCAGTCGGGCACAATTATCTATCTAGGAGAATACAGCACTGAGACCCATAGCTGTTTTGGCATTTGTGACGTTAGCATTACTTGCAGTTACTGCTGGCTTTTCAGTTGAAATGCTGATCAAAGTGCACTTGCACCGTTTCCATGGCTAAATTCTTCCTCTTCTGAGGTGCAGGGATAAATACTCCCGGCGAGACACTCAAACAAGAAAAGGAAAGAGCCAATTATGAGACCAAAACAGACAACTGGCATACACACACACACACACACACATATATATGTGTGTGTGTGTGTGTATATACATATATGCATTTATGTGTGTGTGTGTATGTATGTATGTATATATATATATATATATATACACATATATGTATACACACATATATATATATATACACACATATATATACACACACAGACATACATATATACATATATATATACACACACACATACATATATATATATGTATGTGTGTGTGTGTGTCGAAGTGTTGTTGAGCAAGACACTGAACCCCTAACTGCTCCCCTGGCCCTGGCAGACGGCAGCCAACTGCTCATGGTTCAGCCATGATGGGTTAAATGCAGAGAACGAATTTCCCCACGAGGGATTGATAAAGTATACATTATATACATACATACATATATATACATACACACACCCACACACATATATATGTATATATATATATATATATATATATATAGAGAGAGAGAGAGAGAGAGAGAAAGCAAGGAAGTCAAACATCTGTGCAATGTATACAATAATCGCCATAAAGGATGCATTGATAAGATTAATAAGTTCACTTTCCTAGTGTTTTCTGAGTGAACTTGTGCTTCCGTCACTCCACTCTCTTCATAAATCATTTACTTTTTGTCACTTGTCCAATATGTCTCTCGATAAGATCTGCGATAAGCAATGATTTTCTAATATTATGACAGTTCTAGGATGCTTAATTGAATTAATCAGAAGATTACCCTCAAGAGCAGCCTTTGGAAATACTCATCCTTAATAAATTCTAATAATTGATTTTGGATTCTGAGAAAAAATATTTTACTGAATTACATAGCAGGTTTAAATGCTTTTTATTTAAGGTTTGCAGCACTGAAAAGACAATGATAAACTAATAGATGGACTTAAAGTTACATGAATGAAACTTTAAAACAAGCAACATTGATTTGTTGCATTATGTAGATGGGTGAAGTAAAAAGGGATATTTGAACAATAAACCTGAACACACTACCCAAAATTCACAGCCACAGAGGACCAATAAAGTACAGCATTTGTTCAGTTTCTCAGACAGCTCGAGCAATAGGAACAGTGTGATTATATACCAGAAAGGTAATTTTCAGTGTCACTGAAACACACATACACACATAGACATAGGGTTTCTCAATCGACAGCTGAAAAATGAGGCTCACCTTGAAACAACAGGGGACTTGATTCGCCGGAGCATTCATTGCTCTGTAACCGATGCTGAGGGGTGTCAGCGCACTCATTCAAACACGTGCAAATACACACACATAGGCATCCCCCTCTCACACACACACACGCACACACACCGACAAATTAATTTTCAAGCAGCCTCTACTCACCACCTTGTGAATTAGCAGCAACCCACATACACCAAGGTCTTGTAGAAACCTGTCGAGTGACTCTCAACAAAACGCCACATCATTTTTATTTTTATTTTTTCTAATTTTCTGATCTTCTTAACCCTTGTTTTGTGGTTGTTTTCTTGAAAAATCACACAGGTTTTTTCAAACTATCAGGCTGTAACCCCGTTTACATTCTTTCCAGGATGAGTTTTCTGTGTCTCTTCAATTCAAAACGGCGGTGCCGCTAAGCACTCATACTCAGCAAGTCAAATAAGCTGTCTTCCACGTCGTCCTATAGTTTTCTCATGTCTTTGTGTACTTCTGTGCTCTATTTACCTCAGGGTTTTGTTATCAGGGTTGCAATGATGATACCGCTACTGCATGTAACAAGATGGGAATGTTAATTATAACAAGCTTACAATAACCAGAAAACCAAACTCTAATATCAGACAAACACACCAGTCAAACATCTAAGACTCAAAGGCCGTGTGCAGCCAGTCACTTCTGCAGACCGCAAAAGTGATTATTTTGAACCAAAACCGAACCTAACCCTATTTCCATTGTAGCAGCCTGGAGCTAATAAACAGATTAATAAGGACTAACCAAATCAGTACACAGTGGAAGCTGCAGCCAAGTTGCAGGAAGGATGAGCTGCTGAACCGTGCCTGTAACGCAGGGCTCAGATCATGTCACCGGTTTGGTGCAATTAAACCCTTTCAAACGTCACAAGTCCGTTATGGCATTACGCTGTCTGATTCCGCAGAACGTTCAGCAGACAGATGTACAAAAGGTGTCAGGGTTACATTATCTAATTAACACGTCAATCTCTGTGCCGTGCTGCTTTGTCACACATGGTTGGTGTTGATTGAAGTCAAATGCAGTGGGAAGTTTCAGCTTGACTCATAAGTCACCATGTTTTACACATAAGAAAATAAAAAAAAAATCAGAACAGGACCTTTTGAAGCTTATCTATGACTGTGCATGTTATGATATCTTAGGCAAACAGCAGTATTTATATACTGTTTCTTAAACAATTGCATTTCTGCGTTCACAGATGTCTTTTCCATTCTATCTTTAACTGATTCTATCACAATATATTAGATTCTAACTTTTCACAGGGGGCCTTTACATCTCTTGCCTTGAAACACCAATCCCTTTAATAGTTGTTCACAGTACTTCCTTATCTGATCTTCCCGTGTTATCCCCTTGCTGAACTTTTCTTGCATTTCCTGGGAAACTTTCAACCTTTTTCTTTTGTTTTTGTTTTTAATTTTGCTTCCCGAGCATTCCCCACCCAATAGCACCACCCTCCCTCTGTTTTCTGTTTACTTTGCGGAACCAGAGGTAGGGTGGGTGAAATACTATGATTAAATATCAAGACAGAGGGAGTGTTAGACAGAGAGGCTAGGATCAACATCTTAAAGATAGCATGACAGTGAAGGAAAAGTGGAATATGGGTGGAAAGCATGACATCAGACACATGCAAGGATTAAAGAGGAGATGATTGGGAAGATCAAAAACATTTGGAGAATAGATAGACTATGCCAAGGACGGGCGTAAAAAAAAAGGGTAAAGGAAAAACAAATGATAGTGCCTTACTCTGCCTGTCAAGGACAAATGTTGAGAGTGTAGATTAGGACCTTCGATATAAGGCTGACACACGCACACAAAATACACAAATAGTGATAGAAAACAGAGAAAAGACTGTTTTGCCACTGTTTCTGGTTCGTCTGAAAGAAATACAAGCACTTGGGACTGATCTGCATTGAAATTGCCCTCATTGATAAATGCAGAATCCCTTGGAAAACTGTTTGACTAAACCTAAACGCTCTTACATATGTTTGCACATCTGCACTCACCACTCTCAATTACGTGCAGACTCTGTTTAGCCATCTTATTCCTTCACTTTTCCACTTTTGCCAGATTTTTTTTTTTTTTTACCATTTCTAGCCGCTGTGTTTGGAAAAAAGCCTCCATCTCTCCAACCTCCACCACTGAATACTTTATAAGAGAATGAAATCGTAAAAACACAGGGAAGTGCAATTTGCCCAACTCCTGGTCAACAATACAAGATTTCATGGTAAGCAAACATACAGTGAAAACTATCACTTACCTGCGTGCCCCCTGCTATCTCAGAGGCAATGTAAGTCGAACCAATCAAGATATACTGTGTATATATATATAGCAATGCTGTCATTAAAAGGGGCATCACTTCATCTGTAGTGCCGTGAATAAGAAAAAGTACCTTGCCTTGCATTACCTGTCAGCAATCCTTTTAACTTTATCAGCAAGGCACAATAACTCCTCAAAATCCGAATGTTTTCAAAAAATGTAAATGGATTTTTAAGAGCTAAGTAGTCAATTTTCATTCCGCTCGTGCTGTCAAAACGGATACAAATGAATCTGCGAATGTCAGACACAGCATTTTCCGGAGCAAATGTAGACAGAACTCTGACCGTGGATGCATATGAATAACTCGACCAAAATCACTTTGAATTAAAAAACAAGTCAAAGGGTTAAAGTTCAGCAATAAAAATCAGCCTTTAATTTCAGGTTCGCTGGCCTTTTGAAACTGGCTTGGTTTATGCTTGTTTTGTTGATGTGTAAATGGTGAAGCACAATTCTAATTGATTTAACTATAAATAAATTTGAAGTGGCATTTTGACTCCATTGCAGAGGGATAGGAAATATGAGTCATACCGCAGAGGAAAGTTTGTTTTCCCCAAATTAGCAAAGCTCCCAATTACTGACAGTGTGCTTTACTGAGAATGTCTCATTTTGTGTAAAACTACAAATTTATTTACATTTTTTTTCTCTCCAATACTCACTGAACACCATTGCAACAATATTTATATATAGGTGTGCAGAGATGGGCATGCAGGTACAATGTTATTTCACTTGAACTTTAATTATTCCCTTTTTCCATTTGGTTTGTTTGTTTTTAATTGTAAATACAATTGTGGCAAAATAATCTAGGATATCCTGAGGATGATGCGGGGAAGGACACTAAGTAATTTTAAATTATTTAATGTTATTTCTTGTCCACGCTGACCCTCATATATTTGTGATATAACAAAATAGTTCTCAGATCATCCTGTGAGACTTAAGAATTGCCCTGCTGAAAACATGAATGTCATACAGCGATGATACACTGGACCTTCATATTAGCAGAATATGATTGGGCCGAAACTTAAATTGAAAATACCCTGTCTTTTCGAGCATCAAATGAGAGCCCTTGGCATGGTTTAGGCTTTCTCTCAACCACTGCCACCGTAAAACACATACGTTGGTAATTGTTTGGATTCTTCCCTGCATTACTTTATAAATCTGCTACCAAAGTGTTGAAATTATCATAAGAATCAGTGTTTTGAGTTATCTTTGTTTACCTTTCCTGTTTTTCAACAATGTAATTTTGTCTTGAAGATTTATCAATTTTATGCAGATTTTGTCTCTCTGAATTCTTCATTGCAAATGAGCGATTCAATTTATTTACTTTTTTTTCCAAAGATGCATTAGTCGAGGCTCGGTCTATTTTCCAATTTCATTTTTCACCCAAACCTGAACATCATTTTTAAACTCAGGAAATAAGACCTGCTTCAGAGCTTAAACAAACCTTTACTGTCTCTTTTCACAGCAAAAGTTTCTTCTACCCCCTGTTTCAAAATGTATTCTTACAAGCGGAAAAATAATCCTAGAATCCTAGAAAACAACACGACCGTTGACCACAAACCATTTGTGTTTAACTCAAGGATGAAAAGAAATATTGCAAGCATGGCATTATGTTAAAATCATTGGTAAATTACTTAAGAAATGTCAAGTCTTAATGGAGTATGAGTTTAAATACTGCACGGATAAGAACAGCATTATTTGTGATGCATCATATCATACTCAGAGACAGCAACACTGCTTTTGAGCAATATTTCCAACATTTAGTGACATAGCATCCTCCCAAAAGGATCTAATAAGATTTTGAGTCTTATAAATGTGGTAAGTGTATGTATTTTGTCATGTTTAAGGTTTTGATATAGTGCTTTATCTGGCTGATATCTCTATCTTTTTCCTGGCCATTCCATTCACTTTCCCATTTATCTGCCATTTCTTATATATTTATATATATATATTCTCTTCATTATTTTCTTGTCTCTTTGTAGTCATCCAGCACAGCAAAGAGGATTCAGCTACCACCTCATCTGTGGACCATCACTTAAATAATGAAAGAAACTTCGGAAACAGATGCCAAATCAGACGGGGCTTTACTATTAGGGAAGTCATGAACGGAAGGACATCGACAGTTGAGGTCTATACTGGATAATTCCTGCCGCCGGCTTTCCCACTCAAACTGTCCTGCACTGCCTCACAAACCAAAAACATCAAACTGGGTGCTTTCGAATGGATATTAATTTGCTGACTTTGGTTGATGTCATTGCTTGCTCCAGCCCCCCTCAGCTCCTCAGGGGGCTGAGCGAACCTGCAGAGGAGTATGGGCAGGAGGGTGGCTGACCCAACCAATTCTGTACCTGCGTTGGGGTTACCCCTGGCAGGGGGGCGATGGGGCCCACTGTGCAGTGTTGGGGTACAGACATCTCCTGGACTACGGACTCTCCCTTCTATCAAACAGCACAGTGGCAAAACAATCAAATCACAACGACCTCTCGCCATGGAAACCGGCAGGACAACAGTCAAAACAGAGGGAGTTATTAGAAGTGACAGTAACAGCCTGCCGGTATCCAAGGAGACATCTCAGAATGAAATCAACACTCTAACGCAGGATGACATGGGGTCGCAAGAGTCAGGCAGTGGCATTTACTGCCAAATCAAAACTATACGAAAAAATCCAAAGGACTCGAAGGGTAAAAAGACGGCAAGATATACAAATGGCAGCGTGGTAGCCTCTGAGGAGTTAGGCGGGGTTTGCAGTGAAGCCACCGAGGGCAGAGAGCCAGCTCAAGAGAGGAGGAGGGTGCAGTCTCTACGTGGGGAAGGCCACCGTACAGTGTTAAAGACAGGGAGTATCTGTACGACCGTACACGCCACCCCACCTAGGCCCTGCAGAATGATGACTTCACCACTTCATCTCTGTGGAACATGTGGGAGGAGACGGTCACAGGTTACACCATGCACAGGTGCATGTCGCAAGAGAGCTCCCCATCAAATAACAGCAAGCCAGACGTTACCTAATCCTGGAAGGAAACACGTTGTGGCGGCTAGCCAGTCAAAGAAAGAGGCTTCTCTGGATTCGCAGTCTTACACCAAAAACACCCACACAGAAAATGTACCCATTAACACATCAGTTAAGACTACTGAAATACCACAGCTGTCACACACTATACCAAGAACACACGGTTCCCACTCTAGCCACACACCACACACTCAGAACAAGACAAAGCATTCAACCCGGCAGACAAGGCCTCATTCTGCGGACTTTACTCATTACAAGGACTCAGCCACGCAAACAACAGACACACAGGCAGAGAGCACAGGCAACACAACAGGTATGCATGCAAACCCAATGCACACAATGACTGCAGATATTACACAACAGCCAAAAGACAAACAGAGACACGAGCCGATTAAAACACAAAAGACAAAAGAACAAAAACATCCGCCTTCACCAGACAGCAGCAGAGCTGAACTGCCAGCCACCCACTTTCTTGCCGACTCGAAGTCTAGCCCCGCACCACCCCTGCCTCCAAAAACTTCTCCAAAATCAACTTGCCCCAAACCCACCACGACTTCGGTTCACAACAACGTTAAACAGGAAGCTACAAACATCCCCGCGCAGACAGCCTCCAAGCAGACCAAACACAAAGACTACAAAAAAAAGAAGAGCAAATCATTCGACGACCACACCCTGCCTTGTAAAACTCATATGAAAGCACAATGTAACGGAGCTCCGGCAGGATTGCTCAGCGGGCCTACCAGGAACGCGCCGTGTAGGTTGGAGAGGCAACTGCAGAGCGTGGAAGAAAACCTGCTCTCCAATCAGGAGAAGATAAAGGTGCTTCTCAACGTCATTCAAGACCTGGAGAAGAGCAAGGCCCTCAGCGAGGGGTGAGAACATGTAGTTGCGTGATAATGGAGAAAAAGGGGAAATGCATTTAGGTATTAAACCTAAACACATGATAACACGGGTTTGATGCCATTCTGTTGTTTCCTGTTCTTTCGGGCACAAGGAATAGAAGGAGATGAAAGAATAAGGATAAGTGGTAAGAATCAGCTGCTCAGGGACGAGTGCAAGAATGTGAGATAGACTGATAGAAAATCTGAGACAGGCGAAAGGTGTCAAGGGAAGGCTCAAGATTGAAAAAAGAAATTGTTCAACTTTCTATGGAGGTTCTCAGTCATCCAGGTCATGGTGTCGAATTCTTCTTGTCGTGGCAACTGGACCTGAATTTCTTCACTTGAAGATGTTTCACCCTTCATCCGAGAGGCTTCTTCAGTTCACTGAATAAGCTTGTTCACAACAAAAAGGTTTCAACAAGAAGTACATGTTGAAGTTTTCATATACATATATACATATATATATGTATATATACATATACATATATATATATATATATATATATATATATATATATATATATATATATACATATATATATACACATATATATATATATGTATATATATGTATATATATATATATATATATATGGCTACATGCACCAGACTCTCAAGTCTATGTGATAGGTTTTATATGTCAGACGTGAAGAATTGGTATGAAGTGCATTTGATCCGGAGAAAATTCTTGAATTGGCCCGTATTTACCTCAATTATCTGTCCCCTCAGCTGATTATTTTGTTCCCAAAAACAAACAAAGGATTTTTATTCACCCCACTTGGGGTTTACTTCATCTCAGTTGACACCTTCCACAGTTCTCTTCCTTATTTTGTCGTTCAGCCTTGACTTCGACATTCTGCACCCTGGTACACCCCCTTTAGACTCACAACGTCTGAACCTTCCTTTTCCTGTGCCCAGGCAGCCTGTCCGTCACTCCATCATGCTGTCATGCGTTTGATGCCATTCCGGTGTTTCCTGTACTATTGCTTCCTGCTGTTACCTCTTCCTACTGCTGTTTGTAATGTCACCTTTAATGACAAAAAAAAAAAAAAATTCTCCTCAGCTGTATAAGTCAATTTCTTTCCGTAAAGTCCTTCGTATATTTCAAGGCAACAGTTTCCAGAGCCTTGGAAATCCACTCCTAACCCGATTTTCCACCTTAATTATTTTTGAATGTAAATCAACCCAATTCCCCCAACAATGCCGTTTTGTTGCACAGGGTTAAAACGTATAGAATGAATCCATACCACAATGGAAGCAACGCTCATAAATTCAGTTAGCATGCCTGTGTGCAAATGTAAGGGGATATTTATTCTTGAATGCGTTTAAGCCGTGAAGAGCCTAATGTCTCATGCGGGGTCTGTAGCTGAGAGTCCAACAGAGACAAAAAAAAAGGTCTAATCTGAAGGGAGAGAAACTGAGAGATAGCTAGGTACAGAGATGAAAAAAAGAAAGAAAGAGTAGGAGACCCTGAATGCAACGGTGGCTGTGTGTATCTGATGCTGTGCCAGAAATGAAAGTACTCTAAGTGGGCCGCTGTGATAAAAATGTTGGCAAAGCTAAAAGGCTGCCGCTTTGCTCAGCTACTTATGTTATCCCCCACCCCCTACCAAAAGGGAAAACTTGCTTTTCTCGCTGTTGTTATCTCCGATAAAAGCGGAAATTGTGCACAAGGTCTCTCGCCGTAAATAAAAACGACTTTACATGAAATACTTCTTCAACTACGAAGTTCAACAAGATGGCAGTAAAAAAAAATAATTAAAAAACTATTGTGACTGCATCATAATCACTAAGAGGATATCAAATTTAAGCAGAACAACATATTTTCAGGATTGCCCCTCACTTTTTTTTTTTCTTTAAAGTTGGTATTACACATCCATTACACATCTACAACGAAAGAGATATGTACTCACTGGAGTGGACAATTTCCTTTTAACAATTGTCAAGTAATATCTGGTGAATAGCCCTTTGGGTCTGTTTCCACATGTCCTCTCAAAGCAAACTCTCCCAAGAGGAATATTAAGACAATATCTAAAGGTACACTGCATTCATGACATCCCACAATGTTTTATACCTTATTGCTGCCTCATAGAAAACACCTGAATGTAAGCTACATTGATTCTGAGCAATAACCCTTGACACCTTCTGGTAGCAGCAGCGAGGCAAATCTAACTTGAGAAAAATTACCCAATTTTCAAAAAATGTTTTTTCTTTTTCCACTCCCCTGTTTAACATGGCTCGAAATAATACGATGCATTCTGTTGTATGTCATAGTTATTTGTAAAAATAAGAGAATTCAGTGGGCTGAGTCACCAGGGGTGCAATATCACTTTGAAGGTTGAGCGGACGTTCACCCTCACGTTCACCAAAATCCAAGTCATCATGTGTTGCTTTATGAGGTTGTGTAAATGCATGCGTCAAATAACGACTTGAGCTGTTTTCACAACTTGAATGGTTGCTGATACAAAATTAGATTTTTTTATCATCTACTTTTGTATGTGATCCCAAACAATGCCACCCGATTGTGAAAAAAAATTACCTAAATTCAACCAAAATGTTGTTTTGACACTGATAAAAGCAATTTTATCTTTTTTTTTCTTTTTTAGAAAAAAACAATGTGGAGAAAAAAATTACTGGATGAAATGACATCCCCAGTGGAAAATGCCATTACAAGCTGTGACAGCTTACATCCAAAAGTGGGTTCCGCCAAATTAATTTTAAGGATGTGTAAATGTTTTCACATTTGTTGTTTCTGCAGTCGGAGCTCATACAGAACCGGTCAGGACATTAACAACTGCTCAACCTGCCAAAAGACAGCTTGCATCATCTACAGGTAATGATGAGCCTACAGTGTTATATAAACCACCAAGTAGTCTTCCCATTGAAATAAACCCTGCTGATACCTACACTGTGATTTCCATCACCGAGAATGCTCCTTTCCCATTCTTTTTTGTTTTTTTCATATATTTCATGATATTCAGCACAGCTTTATCTTCAAGTTAATCAATATTGAAATGAAAACAACATAGTGATGTGACGAATGAGAATTTACTCGTGCACTAAACTATGGTTATCTGTGCCTGAAAGCATGGAAATGAATTCAGCACCTGAATGATTTGCGGTCGTCATCCCTTGATTCTATGCCCCAAATAAATAACTGTGTTCTTAGATCTTCAGCTGCTTGCGTTGTTGCAAACTGATAAGAACTAGGGTCGTTTAATCCTCTCGTTTCTTCTTCATTTCACAGCTAAATAATTACAAAGTTAATGCTCAATCCCTTTTTTCCGTATTTCAAACACTGCATTACAATTCTGAATTATGCATGGATTTTCATACATAATTACAGAATCAATTTGAAAGGTACAAATTCATTCAAATACATAAATGAATTCAAAAAATGAAGGTTTACAGAATTAATCAGTGTTACAATCCAACTATACAACTATTTCTCTATGATAAAGGGCTTCCATGCATATTCTTGACAGGCCACAAAGGGCAACAATTAATTTGATATTAGATTTCTTCCAAGGACACTCTCTTGCCTCGTCTTCATCTCTAAATGCCCCTCTGCGCCCCTATCATTCGAGCCACCCATGGCCTCCTGCACTCGCCCAGTTGATTCGCCCAGCAGGGATCTCTATCCAAGTGGATTGATAAGAACAACAAGGGGAAAAGAGAGACATCCTTGGACTTTTTTTTAGCTGATGGACCACTGCGTTGAAAATAGGTAGTTGCGTCTTTAAAGCTAAGTCATTGATGAAAAAAGGACATAATTTGTATCAATACTATTCATTGAATCTAATATAAGATTAGATTACTTCATATAGTTAGAGGCCCTAAGCCCCCCCTTAGCAAATCTAATTTTCTGCTCCATTTTCCTGCATATGTAAATGTGGAGTTATGTTTACAGAGCTGAGACAAAACGCAGGGAGAGAGTGTCAGTTAGTGTTGACAAAGTTGCACAAATATGTGCATTGTGTGCAAGCACTCAGACATTCAAATTTAGTTGACTCATCACTTGGTGAAAGATTTACCAGTGACTGATGATTCTTTTCATATATCACAAAAAAAGACTGAACACGTGGCAGTGTGACAAACGCACACACACACACACATAAAAATTGGATTGCTAATATTTATGATTGGCCGACAACATCCTTATCAACTCCTTTGGAGGATGCTGTGAAAAGAGAGGCACACAAATAGAGGATGAATTATGCGTGGGACTGAAACATCCATCCTTGTGATTTGTCATGAAAAAAGTTTTTTTTTTTTTTATGTTAGCTGGCTGCCTGAAGATGTTTTGCAATTGTCAATCCTAATTAATCTCAACGATGAGACACAAAGCGGGCAAAGAACTTTTGACAGCCTCTCTGTTTCACTCCTGTGGCTTTAACAAGTCACAGCAAGATAAAAGTATGTACACACACTGGATGTTTGAAATGCATTTTCTTCTTTCAACTTTCCACTCAAAAGCTTGACTCACGAATGGATTGTCAATGAAAGTATTCAACGATACCTCGATTGGACAGAAAATACTCTATGATCAATTATAATGTAAGCTTTATTATATACCAAGTTGTACCTTGGGGGAAATTATTCTCTTGCATTTCTACCCATCGTGGATCAACTGTGAGTAGCGGGAAAACCCCTAACTGCCGAGGGAGCAGTTCGGGGTTCGATATCTCGCTCAATAATAGTTCGATGGGCTAGGGGGGAGCCCGGGGATGGAACTGTGAGCTTTCTGTTCCAGGACAACTTGAGCCAGTGTGGAAAGAGCTTTGCAGATGCCAGGGAATGCAGTACAAATTTGGAGAAAAATAGGCTCCGTCTCTATAAATGAGCTGGGCTTACACCTGGCAACGCAGAACCAAGCCTAAGTAACACTGCTGGAGTCAGGCCACTGCGGGGGCCACAGTGGACAAAATGAAAATGTTGTTTTTCTTTGCTATGTTGGAGACCGAGCTAGTATGGAGTTCACAGAAATGCCCTTCCTCAGTATAAGAATATAAATATATCTCATCTGCGACAAACCATCTGCAGATTCAAGTCTAAATTCAAATGCCGGACCAATATTTGGCTTTTTTTTTACCTCAAGGTTTGGCTGTCTGACTGTTCCCCAACGAACAAGAGATAGATAATGTCTATGAAGGTTCTCAGTCAACCAGATGATGGTTAATCCTTGTTGAATTTTGTTGTGACAACTTAATGTTTCACCTCTCATTAAAGAGGCTTTTTAAGTTCTACAGTGGGGAATTTTCATCATATGCTGGGTTTTGGTGTTGGTCCAAGCGAAGGTGGCTTGTTTTACAATGGAATGGTGTTGTCCAAGAGTCGGTCAAAGTTGTCCAAGTTCAGATGGCTTGTGATACAATGGAATCGTGTTATCCAAGTGTTTGAAAAATTTGAGATGGATGGTCAACCAATACCTGACCCCAGCAGTCATACTGCAAAAACTCCCTATGGTCATGGAGAACCGGGGAGACCGTCTTAAAGTCCACTCTCCATGACAAGACTCGACAAGTATCGCAGTTTTCACCCCTGTAAAGGCCAACCATTTCCACTTTCTTGCTGGATTTCATGCTGTCATTGATGAAATTTCACATTAACAAAAACCAATCAAACCGGTTTAACACTGGCTGCTTGCTCATGTTCTTCTCCTTTCCATTATTGGCTTATTGTTGTACCTTGAATTACAGACTAGTGATGGGACAGCATGGTGCCAGTTGGTGTCTCCACTACAAATTAGCAGGATATTTTATTCTTCAACTTGTGATAATTACCTCCAAAGAAAATGCTATCATTTCTTCTGGTGTCGTTATTTTGCTTATGAGCAGATGCGCAAATATGCAGGAGGGGCAGGCCATAAGGAATAATCGATTCGGGGGGGGGGGCATATTTTAATTGAGAACCAAGGCAGACAGTGGGGAAAGAAGTCACCAGTGCTCTCTTGTCTCACTTGCCGCAGCATTTCAAACATCATCTGGCATTAACATCAGCACAAACCCTGGGAGTCGGGTGCTTAATGGAAAAGGTTTTCATGGCCTAGAGCCGCGTGAAAGCTTTACATCACCGGGTGCAATTCCGAGTGTCAGCTGGATTGATGTAAATCACGCCAAAAACTGAACTCTGCAAAAGGAGGGGGACCAATCCCATTATATCCCCTTCTGGGTTTTTATTGAGATTTTATGAGCGCTACATTTCGGTGTTAAGTCTCGAAGCATCTTATCTTATCTTATCTTATCTTATCTTATCTTATATACCACTTACATGTAGCATATATGATCTTAAGGGTCTAAGGGGCTCTTCTACTTCCAGAAAATTTCTAACAAACAAAACCTAAATGTAGAAGTCTACAAGGCACGGTGAAAAATGCGTTGTCAGCATAATAAAAGTGACAGCTGGTAGTAAAATAAAAATAAAAAAAATTGCAGCTCAACAAACAATAAAGAGGTAGAGAGAAGAAGGAGTGGAAAACAGGACTTTTTAAAAAGAGTAAACAGGTAGGGGGCTTGAAAGTGATGCAATGGAAAAAAGGCAAAGAGGACCTGATAAAAGAGAGTATTCTACAAATGCAGACTGAAAGTTGACTAAATATGCAATGGGGGTAACCTCTCTCGGAGGTTTGTTTTGTGAGCATGTGCAGACCGAATCTAGTCTGGTACATCTTGTTTATCATTTATTCATAATGTCATCTCGGAGAACCTCTGAGCTTTTACGTCGCTCTGTCCATTTTCTCCCTCTTTCCTCTCCCTTTCTTTTAAAGGGAGCAGACCTTCCTTACATTCTTTCTCCCATGCGCTCTGAGATACATCCTCTGCTTTTACCTCCTTCTCTCTTACCTTTCACTGGTTTATTCTGCACTGACCTCTGCTTTATTCAAACTCACAATCTCACCCTTTCTATACGAATAAGGGAAAAAAAGGGGGAGAAAAGGACTCTCTAAAAACTTTATTTCTGCTTCTCTTTTATCTCTCCTCCATCTCTGCACAATCCCGCCCTCCCACTGGGATGTGGACTTTTTGGAGAGGATGCACATGTATATTGGATGTCGGTGAAAACACCTGCACTTCCATAGCAAGAGGGCCTGACGTAGCTACAACTAAAATCTACTCTTCACACACGTTTTTTTGGGCGCAAGAACATTCATCCGAAAAACAAAACATGTTTTAAAAGGAGAGAGAAACTCTCGACACCATCAACGCCGTGACTGCCAGCGGTGGACACTTCAGAGAAATGGGTGAGAAAAAAAAAAGGTGCGCAGATGATGAGAGATGGAGGAGATGTGAGAGGAGCGTAGGAAAAGAAAGCCGAGAGGGTCTCTTTAGAACTCATTGCTTCAGCAAAGAACGCGCCACCTTTACACCTTCCTTTAATGCCTCCATTTTGCGAATACGTCTCCCTCTCCTCCTTACCTTTCCCCTCCCCTCCTTTCCAGCACCTTCCGCCAGCCTCACACATATTGTGAATTCGCAGGAGGGAGCACTGTAGAAATACAACGTGCGTACTGAACATGATTTCTCCTCCTCATAGAAAAACGGAGTATTCCCAAACAAAAGCATCTCTGATAGGGTGTCAGCATTTCACAACCATCTCATGCCACTGAAACTCTGCCAACCTAATCTTCGTCATCTTTCTTCTAGGACCCTCAGCTCTACCACCAACACCATTTTTCTTAATTACCTGTGTAAATTAAATACACGTTTAAATGACAGTTCTCCAGAGCACTGGCTTCAAACCCTTTACTAACCTGCTCTATCTTTCTCTGGCTCCAGTGTGGAGCATGACTTTCGTCAGCAAGAGGGGCGATTCCAAAGCGTTATGGAGGCCCTGGAGGGCGAGTACGATGTGCCTGCACCTG
This sequence comes from Fistularia tabacaria, assembly GCA_901007705.1. NCBI lineage: Eukaryota > Metazoa > Chordata > Actinopteri > Syngnathiformes > Fistulariidae > Fistularia > Fistularia tabacaria. The sequence goes on along the minus strand of CAAKHD010009047.1, from coordinate 70,672 downwards.
TTTTGACTAAGCCGGTACCAGCCACTCCCCAGTCCAGCCGCCCCAGCACCAAGGCACGGGTCAAGAAACTACGCAAGAAGTGTTTCTGGTGGCTGTAACTTTTCCTTTTTTTAAAAAAAAAACTACAGCAGCCTCATTGGACAGCAAATGAAACTGTGATTGAATTATTCCGTCAATTCTCTTTGATACCGCATCCTTGCCAGATTTATTCAGTGTTATGAAAATTATATAGGCAGAGGTATTTTCCGGTCATTCAGTTCTTTCTTCTACTTTTTTTTTCTTTTTAATCGTTATTATTTACTTATTTTGTAGCAACAGCAGCAATACATCCTAAAATCAAAGTAATCGCAAGGGAAGACCAGGCAGAAAAGATGGGAACCTTCTTCGTAGATCTGTTTCAGGGGGACACTGAGTCAAAGATTTATTTCATTTATTAATCTGTGATTAAATTTCTAACAGAGATTAAGTTTGGACTGATCAAGGATCCTCCATCACAATTATATGCAAAAAGAAAGAAAAAGATTATGCATTGTACACTCTCCACAACTTGGTTGAGTGGCTACCAGACAGATCAACGACTTCATAAGCGGATTTATGCCCAAATAGATTCATGCCACCAAATAAAGATGTATCTTAATACAACACTTATATCAATATTGCTGCTATAAACAGGGGGATCTGAATGATTTGGAATTCATCAAAGTTATAGGAATATTGTGTCTTCAGGCTCCTCTGCAAGGGGGAATTTCATGGAATGAAAATTGAAGAGGTCTCTGGAAGAGAAGGGCCACAACCTTGGCGCGTGGACATCACAAGTGACGATTGATGTATTTGTTGTTGAAGATGAGCAGCTGATCGGTGGCTGAGAGGCTATGTCAGATTATTAAAATTTCTGTCAGAAGTGACCGTGTCTTTTATTAACATCCAAAATGGAAAATGCACAAGATTAATCTTCATGCCCGGATTAGGACAAATGCATAAAACTCCATCCCGGACACAGACAGGCTTCAATGTGCAGCGCATTGGATTTACCGAACATGCGGATGCAAACATATATGGCCATACAAAAAAGGCCAGCCAAGCTTCCAGTTTTCTCTTCATTGGTCTTCATGTATTTGTCATTATGGGTCAGATCTGATTTTAAAAAAGGCACCATTATAGTGACACTAGCTATCAATGTATTCATTTTTTCCTTATTAATGCTGTATGATAGTATAGTTGACATCAGAAATATGAAACTGTCACATCTACAAACTCAGTGACAGTCGGCACTATTAGTTACATTATAAATTGAGTTGAAAGTTAATTGGTCAAATATTTTTTTTCCAAATTGAACTCGGGCAGTAAAATATGATACTGATGTGATAAGTTACAAAGTAGCTCCAGTATGTGAAAACCTGTAGCATCATTCAGGCCACTGTTGGCTGGTTAATCAAAGTTCAATGAGGATACAGCCTCTGTTAAAAAAAGATATATACATATCATGAAATGTAATTACATCTTGCCATTACAAAAACCATCAGACACCATAGAAATGAATAGCACGAAATGAATATTTAACCGACACATTTGTCTCTGTAAAAATCATCTGACTTTTGTCAACTAAAACACCGCATTTCGAACAAGCTGTATTAACGTTATGTAACGGTGATCTGTCAAAAAATACTGTATTGGTCTATCCCTGTTGTAAACAGCGCTCATTTAGACACATACACACACACACACACACACACACACACACACACACACACACACACACACACACACACACACAGACCACCAGAGACAACAACAAATAATAGGATATGCCCCATCAGAGCTTGATAAAGCACACCATGATAACATTTAG
>CAAKHD010009047.1:42881-68803 GCA_901007705.1 Fistularia tabacaria | reverse complement strand
TATTAACGTTATGTAACGGTGATCTGTCAAAAAATACTGTATTGGTCTATCCCTGTTGTAAACAGCGCTCATTTAGACACATACACACACACACACACACACACACACACACACACACACACACACACACACACACACACACACATATACACGCGTGCGCACACACACGCACTCTCGCACCATCTGCAAAATGCTAAGTTCAAAGCTGTTGAAAATGTAAACCGCTAATCTCTCAAGGGCCTATTCCTGCTGCTTTTAGCTGACAAGTTCCCACAATTGGAATCCTGGATGACACTTCCTAATTAACGAGTACATAACAAAAAGTCAAAAATCTCTCTGCATTTTTAAAAGCTCTCCCGCAACGGTTATGTGAGCTCCCAAGATGTTCTGCTCTTCCTCTGTTATTAACAATTAAAAAAAGTGTATATTTTGAATAAACCACTCTGCTGTTGACGTAATTGTGTCGCGTTTTGCGTTCAGTCAAAACCTAACAGCAAACTTTGGGAGTTTTTTGTTTTGTTTTTTTCTCTCTGAGTTTTCCATTTGCAATGAAATCTATTGTAATGGAAGTACAACAGCTAGAACAGCATGAATATAAGGGGTGGGAGGGTTGGTGGAGGGTTAACTGCGACAGATGGCTCGCTCCGAAGTATGGAGTACTTACAATTAGAGCGTGTTCTCGACCCATGGTGATGACAGTCCGGTTGATGATCCTTAGTAAAGACACAACAATGTCCTGGATATGTTGAAATGTCTCTTCCTGGGAGATAGAGAGAGAGAGAAATAAATAAAAGGTAGGAAAATAAAAGAATGTTAAACAAAAACCTTGTGACAAACAGCAGTTTATATAACAGCCGGAATTTGCTTTTTTTAGTACATGTTACATCAGCACACCGTGAAATAAAATCAAATGCCACAACATGACAACTTTCTTCAGCACATCTTAGAATACACACACCCCATCCCTCTGTTGCCTGCGCCTCCTCACTCTGAAGAAATGAAGATCGCGTAAACAAAACGGAAGGTCTCGCTGGCGCCGAACGAGAAGACAGTGTCTTTTTCCTGATTCTTTGATTTCATTAAATTTTTCTCATTAAATAGCTTTCTTTGGCGTTCAGTCATCGGCAAGTGTAGATTCAATCTACAAGTCTGTGACAGACATCTCTGTGTGGGGCTGCTCTGATTTTGCTGTTCTTTTATTTGAAGCTTTGCAGCTCTTTTTCAAAAAGGATCACCCTCGCATTTCAATGAAAACAATATAATTCCTTAAACTATCATGTTCTCTCTGACATTGAGCCTGGAAAAGTAGCGGTGTTTGTTATTTCCCCATAAAAACACAGTACCTGAAAATAAGCCCTTAATGGCCCTGAGTGGGGCCACACAGGTCAGGAACCCGGGCCCCTGCGCAGCCCAGCCAAGAGTGAGCTGCAATAAGATGTGCCAAATGTATGGGTCCCACAACAGCAGAAGCGGCAGAGCCCCCCCTCCCCCCTCCCCTCCAGTGGAACCCATTTGGATCCTGCAGCATACCCACTCAGCTCAGCAAGGGCAGCCTCGCGGTTACACAAGGATAACTAACTGTGGGCACGTTGCGTCTAAAGTGTACTGTCACACAGTTGAGTATACTGTGGTTACACCGTGAACAACTACAGCAACAGGGATGTGTTTTTAATATCTGGGCCAAGCATGGGAGTACACTACTTTGATAGTTCATTAAATTGCTCTGGCGGATTTATGAGTTCATTTTTCACTATTTCTAATCTAGTTTTAGAAGTGCTTCTAATACTAGCGAATTCATGCAGCATCTTCTATGTAAATGTAATTGATTTAATTGAAAAGATGAATTTGTCTGGTATAAATATGATTCTCTATGCAAGCCTTTTGAGCCATAGATCAAGACTCTCAGCTACATTTTGTTTGAAAAAGCTTTCCTTTTCTTTTCATTTACATACAATTTAAATCCTTAGCTATCTAAAAAATATATTTTGCATCGTGACACCTAAGCTATTTTTTGTCCCAAACGAAAAAAAAAAAAAAAAGGAAACTGACATCCAGCATTTACCAAAGTCATGGATACTTCAACATGTTGTTTTAGAAGCAAATCAGTTTTCGCTGAATTCCATTTCCGTTTACCATCTTAAGCCTCTGGTGCTGGGAGACAGTAAAAACACAGCCCTCTAGTATTGTTGTTACAATTTTATTTGTTATTTTCTTTAAAGATACCAATTCAAAGTTTACTCTGATCCTGATACCAAAGGAATACTTGAAACTGAAATGACACTAATCAGATACTTGACACTTGTTTGATCTCGGCAATCGGAATAGCTTGTGAATATATATATATTTTTTCTTCTGTGTAACACCTTAGGGAAGAGCAAACAAGCATTCATGCGCAGCACAAACACACAAACCTCAAAACATTTGCCGGCGGATTAAACTACATCGAGGGACTCAACAACTTCGAAGCAGGCGAACACATGCTTTTGAATACATCTGTTGTAGACCGCTCTAGTTAAAAAAAAAAAAAAAACGCAACACGTGCTAAAGAGCTTAGTGTTCCATTTATTTTTTATTTTTCATTGATTTCCCATAGAGTCCGTTCTTTAATCCAAAAACAATTGAACAAAAATGGCTGTTTTTTTTCCCTGATGGTCCCGAAAACTTTTTAAATATTCTTCTTGTAGTATGAGATTTCCTTGCATACTATTTGGTGATGGCTTAAATAAGACACACAGCTAACCATTGATAAGTTAAATCTTGTTATTAAGACATCCTAAATGGAAACATGATCGCCTCCAAATATTACGGGATACAGAAAAGCTCCAACATTGTTTTCTGAAGGAGACTGAGTTCACAAGTGAGTAAGAATTTTCCATGGACTTCCTGAGTAAGCTAAAATCTGTGTGTACCCTTATTTGGAGTCAATGTTAAAGCCCATAGCAGTTCTATCCAGATGACGAGGACAAATCACTTTGACTTTCAGAACAACAAGCACGACGGCTGCATCTGGATGCCTTCTATGTTTCCTCCTCATCAGTGGCCATCCCACCAAAATGTAAAAAAAACAAAAGTTACCATATCTGGTGAAAGCAGAAATTCAAATGGTGAGCACTGCAAATGTCTTTCAACCTTAGTGCACCACATTTTTATCATCAATCAGACATAGGTGTAATAATCGCCTTGTCGCCTCACAGCAAGAGGGTCCCTGGTAAGATTCTGACATTGTGTGGAGTCTGCATGTTATCGCCATGCCTGCATGGCTTTTCCGGTTTCCTCTCATAGATCTAAAACATGCTGTCGATTTAATGAATGAATGAATGTGTCAAATAAATGATGTTGCATGATGACAAAAACTTCTCCAGAGTGTATGCATATAATTTTTTATCACTATTTCAAAATCTGCCTAACGCTCTCATATGGAAACGTGTCTGGTTGCAACGCAGGCACTGACCAGAAAGAGGAAATGAGGGATGATGATTAGATTGGAGAAAAAATAGACAGGAAGTAGAAATGAGAGGTGGAGTGAGACCATATCTGATTTCTTTTGTCTCCGGTGAGACTGAAAAATTCCACTGACACAGATCACAGGAAGTTGTTCCAACCCAACCCCTGCTTTTATACATCTGCATCTATAACTACCTTCTTCTCTTCCTTTCGGCTTTTCCCTTCAGGGGTCGCCACAGTGTGTATTCTCCTCTCTCACACCAACTAACTTCAAATCCTCTCTCACTACGTCCATAAATCTTCTCTTCGGTCTTCCTGTTGACCTCCTGCCTCGCGTCTCCAATTCCAGCATCCGTTTACCAATATATTCACTATCCCTCCTCTGTACATGACCGAACCATCTCAGTCTGGCTTCTCTGACCTTCTCTCCAAAATAGCTAACATGTGCTGACCCTCTGATTGACTCATTCCTATCCATCCTCATCACTCCCAAAGAGAACCTCAACACCTTCATCTTTGCCTCCTTTCTTCTCGTGATTGTCACTGTTTCCAAACCATACAGCATCACTGGTCTCACCACTGTCTTGTACACCTTTCCTTTCATTCTGGACGATATTCTTCTATCGCATAGAACCCCAGACACTTTTCTCCACCCATTCCAACCTGCTTGAACCCATTTCTTAACCTCTTTTCCACACTCTCCATTGCTCTGGACCGTTGACCCTAAGTACTTGAAATCCTCCAACTTCTTGATCTCCACTCCCTGTAGCCTCATCGTTCTGGCCGAGTTCCTGTCATTCGCACACATATATTCTGTCTTGCTGCGACTAACCTTCATTCATCTCCTTTCCAGAGCAAACCTCCACCTCTCAAGATTTTCCTCAACCTGTTCCCTGCTCTCACTACTGATCACAATGTCATCTACAAGCATCATGGTCCATGGAGATTCCTGTCTAACCTCATCTGTCAGCCTGTCCATCACCACTGCAAACAAAACTGGACTCATAGCTGATCCCTGATGAAGTCCCACCTCCACCTTTTATTTCTCTGTTACACCTACAGCACACCTCACCACTGTCTCACAGCGACCATACATGTCCTGCAGCAGTCTAATATACCTCTCTGCCCCTCCAGACTTCCTCATACAATACCAAAGCTCCTCTCTTAGCACCCTGTCGTATGCTTTTCTAGGTCTACAAAAGCGCAATGCAGCTCTCTGTGACCTTCTCTGTATTTCTCTATAAGCATTCTCAAAGCAAATGCTTATCTGTAGTACTCTTTTTAGTCATGAAGCCATACTGCTGCTCACAAATGCCGACTTCTCCTCTCAGTCTAGTCTCCACTACTGTTTCCCATAACTTTATTGGATGGCTCATCAACTTTATCCCTCCTGCATCTAAAACTGCCAATTTATGTATATGCATAGAATACCCTTCTGACACTCCTCTGTCACCTGCTTCCATTCTTTACCTCAATCATTCATGTAATCACATGCTCTCCACTTCCCCTCTCTAATAATTACTTCTCCCACTTCCTTTCTTTTTATAGCATGTTATTTTAAATTTCGCGTCAAAACAAAATGACAAAAAGCAGTGCTTTCACTTCAAAGACTCAGCATGCTGTCAGCAACTTGCAGCAGCAATTTAATATCCCGCCGGCAGGACACCAGTGAAATATTTGCAATGTGCAAGTCTCCACAAAGCTGCTCGGCTCCATGTACACGGAGTTTCCTTCAGCAGACTTACATGTAGCAACACACATGAACCAAAAATCAGACTGCAGTTGGTCAAGGCTTTGCTTCATATTCCCTGCTTAGGGCTATTTACTTTACCCCGGAGGCAAGATCCAGCAGGATGGCAGGGCGCTCTGGGCAACTTCAAATTCACCTGAGGAAATGCTATCCAACTGGTGAGCCGAGTTTCCCTTTTGCAATTATTTCATTCAAAATTTGTCACACGGGCGCATGATGTTGATTCCAGTCAAATTGAATGATGCATCAGAATTGACTGGAAAATCCTACACGCTTGTCATTTGGGGAAAAAAAAAATGTATGTATGTAAAGCACATCTCTGCATTCAGCACATGAATGTATTTCAGTTAGAAATGTAAATAGCCACTTTGTGTTCTTTGCTTGACATAGTTGTGAAGTATCTTACCACATCAGTCCTGCTCAGAACCTGCAGAATGCTGTTGAGCAGCTCCAAACTGTTTCTCCTTTCATCGTGGGGCCCATCAGCCATACTGGCCAATGCCTTGCTCAACTCCCGCAGCATCATGGGTAGCAAAATATCACGGCAATCTGTGAAGAGACAATAAGATCTGTCAAGAAAATGACGCTACAGTCGCCTCAGGATTCATTTTGACATATTCGCCGAGCTTACAAGTTAGAGAGATTTCTAATGCTAATGCTTTATCACATCTAGGGACTACAAAACATTCTCTTGGCTCAGGTGAGTATATAATAAATTCATTTTTGGGTGAATTATTTCTTCAAATATTAGAACATTTCAAAAAGTCAAAGACATTTTGATAATCCCAGTAGGTCCTCCTCTCCTCTCTCTTTCCGGGATGGTTCATGAGCCTAGATCACAAACCAATATGATAATTCAAATGTAGAATCATCTTGTACTGGAAAAGTGTGGTAGTGTTTGGATTTTGATTGTGTTTGGGTCCGTGCCTTCAATGCAATTACCATTGTCATCCATTTCCACCCCTCATCACAGATTCCTTAGAAATTGAGAAATTAGTTTAATACATTAATCTTTCATTTCAGATCCCTGTTTACTTAAGCTGTTGATATTTTGCATTGCCATTGTGCCATCGACCATTGCAACTGTAAGATTTATTGAGCTTGATTTCGCAATAACGCCCCACTGTCAAAATTGTTGACCAATCCTTAAATGAATTGATGCTTGAGAGGGATCTGCATGGAAGCTGCGTTTCCCTGGCAGTGAGTGATGGTCTTCGCTGAAAGAGAAAATTCACCACCAGGCCAGAATGCACATTGCTGTGGTATCAATCAAGTATCTGTAACAGTTCCATGCATGAATGCTGCTCCGTCAGTCAGACAGGCTAAACGCCGTCAACCATCGCCCCATGCTTTCATCTTTTTTCCCCCATTCCTGGGACAAGAGTCATGTGCATTTATAATATACCATGTATAATCAATCAGTATATCACAATATAAAGCATTCATACAATATTGCTAATCTAGTTACTTTTTCAATATATATAATAATAAATAGACCAAAACATCTAAATCCCAGTCTTAATTGAGCATGAATTTAGTATATTAAAACCAGTTAAATTAAATTAAAATGCATTTTTTCATTTAATGAACTGATATTTACTTATATGCCTTATCTACAAATAACTAAAACTTGTTTTAAAGACTTCAAAGCTCAACGTTTTCTTCTGGGAGAACGGCTCCAAAGCCTTTCTGCTAATTTTGACATAATAAATAATGTCCAGAAGCAGTGGATGAACTTGACTGGCCTGCACAGAGTCCTGACCTCAACCAGATAGAACACGTCTGCAATGAATTAGAGCGGAGACTGAGAGCCAAGCCATCTCATCCAACATCAGTGTGTGACATCACAAATGCACTTCTGGAAGAATGGTCAAATATTCCCACAAACACACTCCTGAACCTTGTGGACAGCCTTTCCAGAAGAGTTTAAGCTGTTATAGATGCAAAGGGTGGGCCAATGTCATATTGAACCTTATGGATTAGGAATGGGATGCCACTTGAGTTCATATCCAAGTCAAGGCAGGTGAGCGAATACTTTTGGCTATATCGTGTATGTGCCAAAAATTTGACATAAAAAAAATCCAGATAATCTGGATTCTGTGATCTTGGACTCTCTGAACAACATTTGAGTATATGTCTGGAATCATGATACATACAGTATCGAATTACATTAGACTTATGAAGATTATGAGAAAAGAAATGCAGTGCTAAAAATTAGATACCATTATAAATGAATGGAGATTATATTTCCACTGTGAAAGTGATGTTTAAAATCAAGCTGTAATGACAGTAAAAGCCTGCCCATTAACCATTAGGTTACATAAAGGCCCAGATTATATGTCCAGACAATAGCCGTTCGAATTTTAAACCAGTAACTTCACAAACTACTTGATAACATTTACAATTCATTCCTTCACCATTATCCCTGATCATTCTTCTTACTGTAGTCAATGGTTGACAGAGCCCATTTGAAGCTGATCCGGGCTGATGCTTGTTAAGGGTTCATTACTAACCAAGCCAAAACTGCACACCCACAGAGTCGACCTCCATCAGAATTAACTCTGTTTCAGCTGGCCACCCCGCTTAATGTGTTTAGTCTACGCATGCAGATGTTCAGCTCCTATATTCTTTCAGATGAACTGAAAATAATGGCAATAATGATAAGTCCTTAATATATAAGAGAATTTCCAGGGCCTGAGTGCAACACCTTACCCATCAGGGATTCGTGCCCCAGTGCAAAGAACCCTTGAAAAAAAAGCTTTTGTTGAGAAGTAAAGAGTTGTTTACTTCCACCTGGGTTTTAAAACCAGTGTGTCTGTGCACTCTCACCGCCATATCCTGTGCCACTGTCCAGTTCAAAGTGGGGCTACTGGCAGTCGAAGGGAGGGGAGGGTGTTATTTTTTGGCCATTGAAACCCCTGGACGTCTGAAATGAATTGAGCAGAGGCCACACCAAGCAGCATATGTGATTCTTGAGTCAGTGTAGAGAAAGAGCTGGACTGGATTATCCACTTAGCAAAATATTACTTTTTACTATTCCTCCATATAATACACCACGGCTTGAGAACCCGATGTGGCGATGACAATCCCCATGGTAACCCTTAATAATCTCTTCAGCATTCCTCAACAAAAACTGCAATGGTAAGTCAGAAAGAGAAAGGTCAGTTATAACTACTATATTAAATCATTTTCAAGGCTCTTTTCATGTGTGTGTGTGTGTATTTTAGATATCTGAAGGCATTGCGCCCATTATCTCCAGCCGCTGTTGCTATGGTGACAAAGTCAATTGGATTCTCTTTTACAAAACTGTAATTTAGATGAAGACAGACCGGACTAAGCGAAAAACTTTCTATTTATCAGTCTCCAACAATAAATCTTTATCGGTGGAGTCTGGTTGTGATTTGTTGTCAGGCAGCACTGCTTTCAAAAAAAAGTGAAACAAATGAGGCCACCATTCAACGAATACTCAGAATAGGATGAGCGGGTCCACTCACAGCGAAAGATAAAATGTGCACTTGTTTAAAAGTTATATGGTATATTCCTTATGGCACCTTTGACTGCATAATAAACTTCAATAGTCCAGTGTTCCTATTAAACTGTGGATATGTTTAGAGGATAGGGAACACATAAGCAGGATCAGATTTGAAAAAATCTAATTCTGGTGCTCTGAGATTGCTTGTCACAAGGGACTCCCCCCCCATTTCATGCAGAGCCTAGACCTGCTTTAAGAGGCAGAACGTGTTAACCATAAAACAGATGCACTTTCCTTTGCTATTTTCATACATAAAGCAGAATTTATAATCAGTCTGTCCTTGTGCATTGCTATCCTTTTTTGCCTGAAACCACTAACCCTACCGAAGCATATCCATGAGAGGGAATAATACAACTTGTCATTCTGTGTGTGTTCCTCCACAGGCAGAATGTAGTTCCAGCCGTGTTCAGTCGATAGCCTGCTCTAATCGACGCACTGTGACGAAATTAAACCTTAAATGATCCACCCGTGAGCATTTGATCACTGCAGTTTCATTGCCTCCAGCAAAACAGTCATTTCTTCTTTAGTTTTTATAAGCAATGGTCCTCATGCAGCAAGTCCAAACATCAGAGGAGAGCATATTTGAAAACTTGCTGTATATGTCTGTTTTTTTTACTTTTTTCTGTAAAGATTTGCTTTCTTCTCTCTGTTTACTTAGTATAGATAGCTAATTATTCTTAAAAAACCCATAAAAAAATGAAAAACCTCACTGATCTCCCACATTCTTTGACTTTGATGGATCTGTCAAGGGGATGTCTCTTCTGGTTTGATTTTGTTTACATTGCCTTTAAAAGGACTCCAAATTTTCTGGTAATGCGTATCAAAATAATGGCATAAAAACAGCTTGACTGAAGCGCGTACCCAACGTCTAAAAATGATGAGCAGCTCACTTGGAATAGCATTCTTTAACTTCTCCTGTTTCCTTTTCAAGCCCTACATTAACATTAACAATGTCTCTTTCTGCTACTTTTGTCTGAATGGTGAATTTCTCTCACACTTCTTTGAAACCGCACTGCGACCCACAGGGATTAAGGTTTATAAGAATCTTAATACAATGTTCCCAGCTGCAAGGTCGAGGTCATTCTTGAACAGGGTTTCTGGAGTAAATGTTGTGTCAAGAAACACAGACTGACCGTATATATGTTCTGTATATCTGATCTATTCGGATACATGAGGACAGGCTGACGTAGCCTTTCAGTAAGCAAAATTTTATCTGTATGTTACTTTCAAGTCTTTTAAACAATGGTTGTTCTCGTGTGAATCACATCGCTGATCAGGACTTAAAGTTATTTTTCATATGAACTAATATTTTGTCATTTGTTTCATTATTTCCTATTTGGGCCTGTGAGTTTCATCTCACATCTACTAACACTCTTTATATTTTCCAATAATGTTTATACTACTGTTCATATTTCAAATACTGTTTACATTTCTGTGTACGTTTACAGTTCCCTGCACTGTTTGCATTTCCTGCACTACAGTATGTTTATTATTACTTATTTATCACAAGTATCTGGGTGCACTGTGAACAACAAAGTAAGAGTTTCATTGTACAGGGAAACACATTTCCAGACTGTACAAATGACTATGAGCATTTTGAATCTTGAATCTTGAATAAAGCTAGATAAGCAAAATGTGTCATTGAAAATGTTAGTACTTTACCCGCAAGTTATTTCTGCCTTCAGATGTAGTGCACACCTGCCCTTGTGGTTCCTGTATTTTATCTAGGCGTATGAGTAATAATAACCTCAGATTCCAAATAAATAAACAGAATAAACTGCGGTATTGTTAATGGAATGTAGGACACACAGAGACGAAGTGCTTCGATGAATATCTCCTCGATGAATACAAAAACAGCCACGATTTCTACTGCGCACTCCTTTTCCGTGTTCTGCATGACTGTGTGATTTAGTCCCGCGCTGTCTGTCACAGCCCGTGGCGCAACAACGCATTCAAACAATTTGGCATTGTGCAGAGGAAAAGACTTGCCACCAAGCACTGCTGCCTGTGCGAGTGCCCAATTGTATGCTGTGCTTTATGTGGCTGATTAGGAGTATTTCAACTATTCCATGCATATGAGTTGAAGCCTCTTTGCGTCAATGAGAGAGTGAGGTTAAGTGTTTGGGTTACCAAGCACGAAGTTGGCAGTCAACCACACACAGGGCAGTGTTGTTGGCTCAGCAGCCAACCCATCATCTCCTCTGTTCCATTTTTTTTTTTTCTTTTTTTTTTTAATTTGACAGCCAAAAACAAACTACAGTCCATGATGTGAAACTGCAAATCTTAAGAGTTATCTTAATCAAAGGCAGTTAATCTGTCTTTCAACCTTTCATTTTTCTCTCTGTTTATTTGACATCCCTTGGCGAGGCATCATAGGATGCTGGCACAGGTCTTATTGGGGGAGGTTGAAAACACAAAGACAAGTAAATCTTGCAAGGCAAAGGGAGGGTTGGGACCAAGCCATCTCCCCACTCGGTTATCACTAAACGTCTCTCTCAGCAAGTTTTTCATCTTTCCTTGTCACTATCGGTGTCTCCTTTCATCCACTCTCCCCAGTGCTTCATTTATCTTCAATTCTCACTTCCCACCCCACTCTTTATTCAAACGGTATATGAACGTGAATTTGCCCGATTGTCAACACTTCCTTTTTTCCAATTCATAAATAGAGAATTTATCTGAAAAGTAGTAGTTGGCAGATCCTGCAGATATTTGTCTTGTCTGTTTAAATACAGACGAAAGTATAGGTTGATGATTTTTTGAGAGGGGTGATTTTAACTGTCCATAGAACCTCAATACTGATTAAGCCATATGTAGAACAAAGATTGCGGAGAAATGCAAAGAGCTTACATCAGAAATGTGAAATACTAATTTCATAATTCTATTACAAGCTTTTGTGACCAATCAAGCCAATGTGTTTGAAAAGAAGCATGTAAATTGATTTTAAAAAGTGTTCGGTATTGTATTTGTCTGATTTCTCAATTATAATGTCAAAAACATGTAACGTCTTTTAATTTAGTCCCTCCACGAGTCAGCCGCCAGTTACCGCCTCTTTGCCGTCACGCGCTTCTCCATCTTTGACAATGAAATAACCAGCCTACTTCCCCCTTGGAAGAAAAACAAAGTTTTAACATTTTTAATATGCTCTTACAGCCACAGCCGAATATGTTTGAGGTAGAAATCCATATATAATATTTGTGGCTGAAGCTGCTGTGCACGGTACTGACATTCTAACACCAGAGTGAAATTACAGAATAGTCTTAATGGATGAATCAAAGCAAAGTAAAAGCATAAATCAGATTAAAAGAATGTGCAAAACACACATTTTAACTGTACTGTTATGAAGACTAAAATGTTTTGAATTTGTTGTTGTAGCTGTTTCGATAATGAACTGAAAACTGTTTGAAAAATGACTAGATGAGAGCTTCCATCCATCCATTATCTATACCGCTGATTCTGCACTCAGTGTCGCGGGGGTTCTGGAGCCCATCCCAACTGTCATTGCACAAGAGGTGGGGTTCACCCTGGACCCTCTGCCAGGCGATCACACAAATTGAGACAAAATACCATTCATTCCCTCTTTCATCTTCTTCTTTTCCTTTCGGCTTTTCCCTTTGAGGGGTCGCCGCAGCAAATCAGCCTTCTCCATCTAACCCTATTCTCTGTATCCTCCTCTCTCATGCCAACTACCTTTATATCTTCTCTCACTACGTCCATAAATCTTCTCTTCGGTCTTCCTCTAGACCTCCTGCCTGGCATCTCCAATTCCAGCATCCGTCTACCAATAAAGTCCCTATCCCTCTTCTGTACATGGCCGGACCATCTCAGTCTGGCTTCTCTGACCTTCTCTCCAAAACATCTAACATGAGCTGTCCCCCAGATGGACTCATTTCTGATCCTCTCCATCCTTGTCACTCCCAAAGAGAACCTCAACATCTGCATCTCTGCTACCTCCACCTCTGCCTCCTGTCTTTTGTTCAGTGCCACTGTCTCCAAACCATACAGCATTGCATTACTGTTTTGTAAATCTTTCCTTTCATTCTGGCTGATATTCTTCTATCACATAGAACCCCTGAAACTTTTCTCCACCCATTCCAACCTGCTTGAACCCTTTTCTTAACCTCTTTTCCACACTCTCCATTGCTCCGGACCGTTGACCCTAAGTACCTGAAATCCTCCAACTTCTTGATCTCCACTCCCTGTAGCCTCACCGTTCCACCCCAGCTCCTCTCAGTTACACACATATATTCTGTCTTGCTGCGACTAACCTTCATTCCTCTCCTTTCTAGAGCATACCATCACCTCACAAGATTTTCCTCAACCTGTTCCCTGCTCTCACTACAGATCACTATATCATCTGCAAACCTGTCTAGCCTCATCTGTCAGCCTGTCCATCACCACTGCAAACAAGAAGGGGCTCAGAGCTGATCCCTGATGAAGTCCCACCGACACCTTTAACTTCTGTTTCACCTACAGCACACATCACCACTGTCTCACAACCAGCATACATGTCCTGGACCAGTCTAACATACTTCTCTGCTACTCCACACTTCCTCATACAAAACCAGAGTTCCTCTCTCGGCACCCTGTCGTATGCTTTTTCTAGGTCTACAAAAGTGCAATGTAGCTCCCTCTGACCTTCTCTGTACTTCTCTATCAGCATTCTCAAAACAAATACTACATCTGTGGTACTCTTTCTAAGCATGAAGCCATACTGCTGCTCACAAATACTGACTTCAGCTCTCAGTCTAGTTTCCACTACTCTGTCTCACAACTTCATTGTATGGCTCATCAACTTTATGCCTCTATTAGCTACTGCAATTCTGCACATCCCCCTTATTCTTACAAATGGGCACCATCACACTTCTTCTCCACTCTTCAGGCATCTTCTCACTCTCTAAGATCCTGTTGAATAATCTAGCCAGAAACTCTACCGCTGCCTCTCCTAGACACTTCCATACCTCCACAGGTATATCATCTGGACCAACTGCCTTTCCATTCTTCATTCTCTTCAATGCTCTCCTCACTTCATTTTTACTAATCTCTGCTACTTTGTGGTCTACAATAGTCACCTCTACTTACCTTCCCTCTCTTTCATTTTCCTCATTCACCAGCTCTTCAAAGTACTTTTTCCATCTTCCCATCACTCTTCTAGCATCTGTCAATACATTGCCCTTTCTATCCTTAATCACCCGGACCTGGTGTACATCCTTTCCGTCTCTATCTCTCTATTTTGCCAACCTGTATAAATCAATCTCTCCCTCCTTACTGTCCAACTGAACATACAAGTCATCGTATTCCCTTTGTATTGCCTTTGCTACCTCTATCTTTACCTTACGCTGCATCTCCCTGTACTCCTGTCTGTTCTCTTCAGTCCCCTCAGTGTCCCACTTCTTTGCTAACCGCTTTCTCTGGATACACTCCTGCACTTCCTCATTCCACCACCAGGTCTCCTTATCTGCTTTCCTTCCAGACGACACACCAAGAACTCTCCTACCTGTCTCCCTGATCACATTAGCTGTAGTTGTCCAGCCATCTGGAAGCTCTACCTGACCACCAAGAGCCTTTCTCATCTCCTCCCTGAAAACCATACAACAGTCCTCCCCCTTCAGCTTCCACCACTTTGTCCTCTGCTTTGCCTTTGTCTCTTATAAGTTACCCTATGTTCCTGTCTTTTCTGGAAACAAATATTTACATCCATTTCCATCCTTTTAAAATCTACCACCATCTGGTCCTCTATGTTCCTATCCTGGATACCAAACCTGCCCGTTACTTCTTCATCAACTCTATTGCCTGCACCAACATGTCCACTGAAGTCTGCCCCAATTACCACTCTCTAATTTCTGGGGATATTCTGCATCAATTCATCTAACTCCACTCCCTCTTTCATACATCTGGACATGTTAGTGTCTCCAATGGACCTGCTGCATGTTTTTGGACTGTGGGAGGAAACTGGAGAATCCAGAGGGAACCATCGGAGACATGGAGAGAACATGCAAACTCCACACATAAAGGCTCCCTCTTGGAATCAAAGCAGGGACATTCTTACTGTGGGGCAGAACTGCTAACAGCTCCATCAGTACATTCGAAGCAGCGTAGGAAAATATAAGTGTATACCCCTGCTGACTGCATTTGAATATGTTAGGGGAGGGAAATGTCATTGTGGCATGATAATATTATGGGCATTTAGACCTATAAACTAAACTAAAATGGAAAAGGCATCAGAAATAGCAAGGTGGAGTAAGGTAAAGTGAAGATACAAATGATTAAAACAAAGAAACAAATAAAAACTCCAAAACAACAGCTCATCCCTTACTGTTGGAGTTCCACAGAATAAATCAGTGGGAATGGGACAGAAAAAAAAATGACCGAGGCAGAGGCTCCATTCACTTCCCCTCAATTAGTCTCATCCCTCTTTCTTTCCTTCCATCATTTTTTATTAAGAGCCTCTCATTCTGCCATCTCTGGAGACACTGAATGACAACAGCTACTCCTCTCTCTCGTTGACCTTCGGAAATCATCAGCACGCAGCCCTACAGTAAGCACGGCAATTTGGAGTCGGCCGAGAGCAACAGCCAAAAACCCTTTTTGGCAGATGGTTCATCTGTATAACACAGACAGCAGAAAAAAAAATACAACATCCATTCATAATTCTGACAGCTTTCATGGGCAGTTCTTACTGGTAGTTAGTGAAACTGACCTCACGACAGTTAATAGACCTGGCATGGAACATAAACATGATTGAACAAAAGTTTCTGCATTTGTAATATGAAATATGAGGTTAGCGCAGAACATGGTCCTTTTCTCCATGTACAATCACTAAGCATAAATTATATAGGCTTATGACAGCCTTTGTTATTCGCTGCAACATATGGTCCCAACTTATAGAGCGCTTTCACACCTTGGGGTTCCACTGAGACTTTGGTAAGCAGACAGGAGGAGCCGGGGATCAAACCGCAAACCTTCTGATTGGAGGGTCATCCCACCAATTTAAAGATGAAGCCAGATCGAATCTGTAACACCTGATCATATCTGTGAAATTTAAATATATCCGGTGACCCTGTATTTAGAAGGAAGCCATATTGATTATTCTTGTTTTAACTGGGTCCTAAACTGATAAAGTCACCAATACAGATCAATTGAGAAAGTGAGGATAACTGCACTAAGATAACTCAGGTCTGATTAATTCCTGACGATAACAATACATCACTCAATCAGATCCACTGGAATTCATCTGTTAAGTAATTACAGCGGGTAAAATGCAGCCAGGGTGTGAACAATGTCAACAGTGTATAATGCACTACGGTAAATGGAAGCCATTTAAGTAATGAGATTGCTGCCATCTGTATGGATTGATTGAATATCTTATACGGGGTGGAATATAAGCAACATATTGATCCATCAAGGCATTGTTGATTATTTAAGGTAACTTGAGTGATACCATGGATTTGCCTTACAAGAGCACTGCAACACATAAGGTTGTCAATGGTTTGCACTACAAGATCAGGGGCATGACTGAAGCGTTCCCAAGGCTGCAGAGACACAGGAGGGGAAATATGGGTTAGTGGATTGAAAAAGGGATTTTGACCAGCCTTGAGCAAGAGTGGGCAAACAAAATGACAGACTCATCCCTCTAGACCTTTGCTCTTTGCTGTCCATGATCCCTTGTTCTACTTTCTGCTTTTCTCTTTCGCAGTGTTGATGCACTCAATCTGTTCCAGTGATTGACAGCATTAATATTTCCTTAAAATGAGCCATAACATGCATTAGATATTTCTGTTTTTTTTATATCAAACCAGATTAACCCTGTGTTTCTCTGCACGTTTCCCTGCCCTCTGTAAGTGAGGTTAGTCTGTCTGATCCTACTGTGGCTATAAGATGAAAAAAAAAAAATGATGCATTTCAGGGTTAAGGGATAAAGGGAGCTAACCTACGTATCAATTGCTTATATATTTATTAGAGAGTAAATTATTACATTAAACCAGTACACACAATTTTGTTATATTTTAAATTCCTTCAAAACCGAGGCGATCTAAAGATACTAACCAGGAGGCAAAATACTTTTTCAAATATTTTTTTTTTTCCAGAATATTCATACGCAAGTAAAACATTCCTAAAAATGCCCACATAACAGTCACATTATTATTATTATTGTGTTGTCCCAGCCGCCACACAACAGAGCCTACGTAACCTGTAAAAAGCGCAATTATGACATTTTCAGGATTTTATTCTTCAATAGGAATGGAAGATAAAAACTGAAAATACTAGAACTGTTATTTAGTCTTTTGTTTTCACTGTCTGTCCAACATAGAGCCGTAGACAAGTCATAGAAACATGCACGCACGCACGCACGCACGCACACACGCACACACACGCACGCACGCACGCACATAGCCTTCAATCATTTCTTCAACACTGTCAGTGCTTTGACATTTTTCCCCCTGGAGAAGTGAGCTCAGGAAGCTGCTCCAGCAGACAGTCAGACAGACAGGTAGGGTCATTAAATATGTATTGCAGTGCAGTGATAGGACACCAGGGGACATTAGCCATGATAAATATATAATTTATCTGTGCTGAATATTTCAGCTTCGCGGACAAATGGCACCCACCTGATTAGGATCTCGGCGCTTAAATGTATCTCAATTAGCATGAGTGCCAACCCTCATTTGGTGAGTCACAGCTCAAGATGGAAAGCATCAGTGTATAAATATATGACTAAATAACCACTGCGCCACAAGATGATGTGGACAGTGTAGAAGAAAATACCTAATTTCCCTGTCCGTTGCCATGCACATTGGCTGATGAGAGGGCCTTAAGCTTTTATCCCATCTGTGCAGTTTAATTCAACCAATACCAAATATATATATACAGTATATATTTATCCAAAAATGCCATTCTACCTCTGAATTACTTTATATTGACTCCAATTCTTTGTAGACCAACATTTTCAAACTGATTTTGCTTCGGTCTTCTATCAATCTACCTAGCGCCTTAGATCACTGGTCTGCCCTTTTAACCTATTTTATCTAGAAAACAGGCCATGACCATTGCCTCGTGTGTTTTGACAGACAATTGAAAATCAATAGATGCAACCAAAAAGCATGTTACTTCTCGTCTCTCATGTACAGCCAAACATATTTTGACTACGAATACACTGACCTATATTGAAACGTAACATTTGATCATTTGATATCATTGTAATTACCTAGTATACAAACACACACCTCCTGTGGAATCACCAATGATAGAGTATGAAGATCCACCTAGTTTTTACCTCCAAGGTCAACATGTTAGCCTCTGATGTGATATTGTTATATCTAAATAGCAAATATGCACTCTGACTCTTGACATTGTTAATAAAATAATAACAGAAATTATACAGATTTTTCTTCTTTTTTTTTTTCTATTTCTTCCCCCCCAGCATACTGACCCCTTACACAGAAACCTAATTTGCCCTGAATTGATCGGAAGGAGTTCCTTTTTTCACTTTATCCTGCTCTCTTTATCAGCCCATCATTCCCATCACCTATGCTCCCGTTCCTTTTACCATTTTGCCACCTCTATCACTGCTTTTCTGGTGACAGATTGTGATTCCGACTGTTCTGACAGCTGGCCAAAGGGGTGAACCTGTCGTCCCAGCCCATGGGGAATCAATCATTTGAGCCAGGATCAATACTAAAGAGTGGAATCCTAGACCGGCTCCTGACTTTACTGGCAGTGAATGACTGATGAGTGGTCCCATCTTTGCATGGGCAGAGAAAAAAAAAAAGCAACAAAGGTAGCCAAAACTCCCATTTAGCATGTATCATAGAACAAATACTGAGATGCACTAATAAAAATTCACATATTGTATCATCTTTTACTCTGAAGCAAATGAATAGAGCTGTGATAGTAATTTTTCTATTAAATTGCATTGATGCACACTTGGAACAAAGAAATAACACAACTGAACCTGTGCAGTATTCAACTGATACCTGCCCACATCAGCTTCCATCTCAAACGAAATTAGAACAATCACAATCCGTTACGTCTACTTTGAATCCTTCAGCAAGAGTCACAGGGAGCAGATTTTTATTTAGTCAGCATTATAAAGCAACCCGACTTCACTTCTAAAACTTCACCATGTGATCGTCTGCAGAGGGAGAACTCTCATTAAAAGCCCGCAAGCTATAAAATAAGGAGGATACAAAAGGACTGAACAGGTGGGAGGGGGCCGGCTTCAAAAAACGATGATTGGATGCGTGTGCATGTTTTACACATGAAATATAGGGGGCTTGGAATTCCTGCTACAACCAGGGAGGGTCTTTGTAAGGGATCCCCGGTTACCGACACATTTTTGTCTCCTTTGATCAATATTTGTACCAAGTACATAAAACGATACTAAAATCTCTCAACAAATCTTAGTTTGTATAAAATTGTCAAAAAATCTTTCACCTATTACCCGCCATTGTTGTTTACGTCGCAACGGTGTCTCGGTAGTGACATCCAAAAGGTTTCACTGGGCTCGGTCCCATTAATTTTACCGTACAGTGCAAAAACATGTCATCTGTGCAACCCTTTCCATTTGAACCCAAGAGAGACGGGAGCGAGGAGAATATTGCTGAAAACAGACGTCCAAATGAGCTTCACTAGGACGCGAAGAGGGAAGAGTTGGCAAAAGTCGCCGGTGTGTGTGAGCCAACTGCGTTGTTATACTAACGGAGACAGCATCTGTTGTAAGTAGCTCGACTTTTCGTGATCAGCTGTTCACTGTAGACTTACGAACTGCTGTGCTGACCTGCCAGATGACTCATCAGCTTCCTCCGTGACCGTGGCAGTGCCCGGTCTTCATCAGTCGCTACTTCTGCTTGTTGACATCCTCGCAGGAGAACATCCAGCGTCTCCGGCCTGTGGTGTTTCTTCAAGCGGGCTTCTCTTGTTTGAGGACCTTATGTATGCTCGTGAAAGAGATCTGTCGGCACGGCGTTTGGCTTTCGTCTCCATTTAAAGCCAGCTGCACCCATGAGCTCGGTCAAATGCATCCAGAGAGAAGCGGAAAGAACACACCCACGGATCCTTAGGAAGTTGTGTATGTCCACAAGCAATTTCCCACTTCTTTCTTTCTTCTCTTCAGTCCCTTTGTTTCCCTTGAACTGGAAATCGCACCCAAAACCAGCACAATGTGGCATTATTACTGAATAAACGTGCCACACCGAGCAAAAGTTAGCACTAACAGAAAGCCATAGCTAACACGAGCAATCTCCTTACATCATCTACCCAGCATGTATTGCGCTACTAAAACAATGGCGGTGCCCCTGGGTTAAAATATGTGTTATAAATCACAATTTTTTAAAGAAATAAAAATTCTTTGTGCTTTTTTAACAACACTTTCTAGTATGAAACAAACAGTAAAGCAAATCTATGGCTATTAGTCCTCCGAGGCGGGGTTCCCTTTAAAAGTAGAGAATGTATGTTATGTATGTGATAAATAACAGTAAATTAGTGAGACTGTACTGTCATGCGCAAAACACCCTCCTGCCTCATCTCCATCAGAAACAGATATTACCCTTCCCTTGGCAGGTGGCAGGTATCACAAGTGGCATTAGTATGGACATTACTACCATTCATACACCTGCTGGGCAGGAATGACATGATCAGTTTTTTGCTTGCAATTATATGAAGTGACATTTTCAATGCAGCTCGGAAGAAATGTCAAGACAATGGACAAAGGAGACACTTGGTTCGACTGGCATAACGCTGTACCATAACCGTACACACGAGCCATGAGAGAAAAAGAGACTATTATCACTTGGCTTTTCACAATGTTTTGAAAGATATGATCTTTTACAGTGTCAAGCGGCAGTAAAAGAGATTTACAGATGCAACAGAGATTGTCTCTGGCTTTCAAGATTAAATGTTTTATGATGCGTCAAAGTAGAGGGTGAGGTCTGATTTGTTTGAGGGGTTCAGAAAACATTTGGTTAGCCTTCACACTTCCATCTGCTAATATGATTTGTGTTATCTTCGTATTTATAAAAAAAAAAAGAAAGAGTCGTCGAGCCAACCCCGCAGAAACTTTGCTGATGCATATTAACATCAAATATCGCAGGGGAGAAATTAATCCCAGAAAAAAAACAACTGTCGGTAATCTTTACATTAGCAGAGCATAGCATTGATAGAAATGCATTTCCATGCCATTAGAGATTTATGAGATGCTCAACCAGCAATCCAGTGGTTTCACAAATATATTGTGGGTGGCAAGGTCAGATACAAAGTGCAGCTGATCTACACAACTGCTGTCTACGGGTCAAACCACCAAAACCAAGGTGCAGATGTCTGCTGGTGCTGCAGCTGAAGTTGGATCATAAACAAGGTTATCATGAGACATTCTGACTAAAGTATCAAGATATCTGTTTAGAATTGTGACAGTAGCAGCATTAATATCATGTCAGGCTATATATATATATATGTATATATGTAAATCCCCAATGCCCATAAACTTGTAAAACAAGAATGGATGAAACAAATGCAAAAACCCAGAAACAGAGGCTTTGTTGTTTCTTTTGATATAATTCATGCTAAGTTATTCATGGAACCGAATATTCTGTTTCTTGAAACAGCATATTTGTATTAAACTGCTGGCACCCAAAGTGTGATCATTTTCAGGCTAATGTTGCTTTTGTTTTCCATTTAATGACCTGCAGATGTAACTCTTTATCAATGTAAAGGCATTATGGTGATATGATTTGGAGCATGTAGGTTCCCTATTTTTCTATCATTTAAAAAGGATCGGGGTTATCTGACACAGGGAACGGCATGTAAGTGATGTCCGCTTTTTCAGGTTTTTGTTTTTTTTTCCCAAGTTTCCTTCCACAGAATTTTTGCTGACACCCATCACCCGGTGAAGACTGACAGATTAGCTTCAAAGTATGAGGGAGGTGAACGAAACCAAGGGAAATGGCGAATGCATAAAGATGAGCAGTTCTCCTTTTGGCTGACGGCTTCACTCGGAGACCTTCAGTGGATTCTGCCAGAGGGGATAGAACATTACCCTCGTGATATTAGCACTGTGCTTTTATACACTGTGCTGAAAGAGGGTATGAACTTTCATATGAGTAAAGTCCTTCACTACTCATCAAGTACAGTGTGAAACGCTGTCTTATTAGTCTTGCAACTATACAATAAGTACTCACACGATATACACTCAACGTTTTTTTTACGTGAGCTAACTGTTTCAAAAGAGAAACA
Source organism: Fistularia tabacaria (assembly GCA_901007705.1). Lineage (NCBI taxonomy): Eukaryota > Metazoa > Chordata > Actinopteri > Syngnathiformes > Fistulariidae > Fistularia > Fistularia tabacaria. Next base: position 46,853 of record CAAKHD010009047.1, on the reverse strand, counting down.
CCTAATGCTTCATGCAATTTCTGACTGAACGGGTTGGCCCTTTTAACTGTTTTCCTGTATCTGTGAACTCCACTATTGGTTATAACCATGGCACTGCCCACCAGTAGCTGGAAAAGTGTACTCCACCTTTCTTCCGGAATAGTTTGCTGCTGACGATTTCATTCATTGAGGCCACTTTCTGCTTCTGAAGTTCCATTGGGATGCAGGAGTAGAAGTCATGCAGCAACTGGCTGGAAAGAGAAAGAGAAAGGCGGGTGGGTGGAGGGGGCGATTAATACGAATGATTATCACAAGAGATGTGCGCCAGACTGGGAGTGCGCCACATGTATACTTGATGATAACTATCTTATGTAATTTTCTCCAGTTAAGAGCCACCCTGTTAATTTTAAAGCCATAATGAGCGAAAGTAAATTAGTCGGTTCATCGAGATTGGAATATTTATCCGTAGCAGTTGGAAAATACAGAGTACCGAGAGCAACGCTTGTGACAGCGTGCAGCGCGCACACATACAAACACACACCAGCTGACAAGAAAGTGTGCCCCACGAAAACAAATTAGTTAAAACACAAACATTTTTAATGAAGACACAGGTCTGAGTAATTATCCACACCAAATGACTATACAGGGAGGTTGTAGATCCTGATGTCAGGCAAGGCAAGTCGCTGTCGCCCTTTCTTTATATTGGGGGGCGGGGGTCACACTAGGTGGCATAAAATTAAACCGGAGTGACTGCAGGAGCACTTTCAGTGATTGTATAAAAGTGGGAAATGAACCACTTATGTTCCCCAACACAAAAAAAAATAAAATAAAAATTTGAGTGCGCTTTTAATATTCACAGCAAGGGTATGCAGGGGCACAGAGGTTCGGTGTAGATGTATCAGACCCATTAATCATTTGTGATGAGTCGAATTCAAACTCTAAATGTCCACCCTTACCTAATGGAGAAAGGTTAAAAGTTAAAGAAAGCAAAACGAAAATCGCTGTATTGCCAACGAGATACTTTTGCTTGCAGGACTCTGGAGATCAACCAGGCGAGGATAAAGGATTGTCCGAATGTGACTCCAGGAGATGAGACAAAGCTTTGATGTCCATCTCCTGCACAAAAGATTGAAATTCACCCAGCTTGCTTTTGGAAAAAATATCCCCACGCAAACGATTGCCAGATATTTCAAGGGGCGGGGGGGGGGGGGTTTCGAAGCTCAGATGACACGTGCATGTTTGTGAACAAAGAGAACCAAATGCAAACTACAGAGCATGAATTAAAAAAAAAAAAATGTGCATGCTTTTTTTGCCTTCCTTATCGGTGTGCTCTGTGTGTCTGTGTGGCAGCTGGTACCAGTGTCACCTCTGTGAACCAACTGTTTATCGACGACCGGCCAACTCAAGGGAAGTAACAAGCGGATATGTTTAACCATAAACACGCGCATTTTCGCAACAGCACACACTAGTAAGTCAACAAGAGACATCAGGAGAATTCAATAAGGCAAGCTGATAAAATAAAACTGATATATTTTTTGGGGTCGAACGTAAGGTTATTCCAAAACACAAAACAGTGGATAAATGTTAAAGTATGGAAATTGCTGAGGGATAAATGAAGCAACGATGCTTTGATTAAAATTTTTCTAAATTTTTAAGACCCTCCGCCTGCAAAATCTGCAGTTATTGGGATTCCTTCCGAAAAATGTTGTCTGTTTCATTGTACAAACTGAAATTTACGACTAGTATGAGAACTAATGCTACTTATAACAACAACAATATTACTGCAGCTACAACTACCACAACAACTAATTATAATATTAATATAAGAAAGTCCTTTGTTGGTCCTGCCCCACAGAGGAGAAATTTCTAATAACAATAATAATGATGATGATAAAAAAAATGAAATTCAATATTTCTAGGACTTCAAGGGCAATACGAAAAAAATGTCAAAATTGCCGCAAGTCACAAATTAAAATTCAGCTCAAAAAGGTGTTTAAATAATAAACCTAAGACGCTGCAACTTGTTAGAAGTAAACATATGAAAAAGCTCAATAAAAAAACAGACTTCATGGGTTATGAAAAGAAACTTAACATCAAGATCAACAGTCTAACTAATGTGATGTAGCAGATGTGCTGTAGCCACTTTTGCAAAACTCTAGAAGATAAATCCGTCTTCTGCAGTCGAGCTACAGAATTCCACGGCTGTCACGCCATTACCCATATGTTCATGTACATGATGGGTATGACCAACACCTCCTTGTGAATAAATGTCAGGACTTTTCGGCCGAGCCTTTGTTGATGTTGAAATTATTTGATTATTGCATCCCTAAAAAAAACATAGCCTGAAATTTTAAACATAAGGCTAAATCTACGACATAGTGGGGAAAAAAAATACGATGGGTCATTTCTGAAATTTGTGTAATTTTGACTGTGGGGGTCATGGCAAGTTAAACAAGCCATTCCAGATCATTTTTATCTCCATGAGGTGCAGAACGAGTTTCAGAGGAGGAGGGTCAAATAGGGTCTGTCAATTGTCAATTTGATGGCACATGAAAGTGCTGCAGAATGACTGCACGCCTGCCTGTCCTTGTGTCTACCCTGGGTAAATGACCAGGATGCATTGTGTGTGGGACAAAGGGATGACTCGCTGAACAAAACAACATTTCAACTGAGGCCAAAGATAAGGCACCCTTATTTGTGTGTGCGTGTGTGTGTGTGTGTGTGTGTGTGTGCGTCTGTGTGTGTGCGGTGTTCAGGGTTCACCTGAGGAGTTTGGCATCAAATACTTTCTCCACATCATGCAGGACCGTTGGAAGGTACTTCAGAGCAGCAACCTGGCATCACAAACAAACACACTCGGGTGTTATAACTCGTAATATTAAATCTTGTGAAATTCGTCGATGAATGAAGGTGACTTTTCGCTAAAATAGACTCTCATCAGAACTCTGTGAATGGATTTCATTTTTTTTTATTATATATATATATATATATATATTTTTTTTTTTTTATTATTTTTTTTTACAGTGTGCGCTCTGAGGATGAGAGGAATACATGAAGCACCAGAATACTGATGTAGCCAGTATCAGACTCTGAGATCAAGTAACAGAAGTAAGAGCGGGGGTTAGGAGAAAGAAAGTCACAAAAAGCAGACGGCACAAGACATCCAGAATCACAAAAAGAAGAAAAAAGTGTTGGGGAAATTATGTGAAGAGGTAAAATATGGTGAAAGTGATTACCCTGAGCAGCACAGTGGTGGTGTAGTCTGTTTTCATCAGGCTGCTGATGGACTCGAAAAGCTGCTTCAGTGAGTCCTCAAACTCGCCATGCTCCTTCCCCTCATACAACCTGAGGAGGCAAATAGAAATCAAAAGGCGCGCAACAGGACGAACAACACCGGCGCGGATTTGGGCGAACATGAGTCTGTGTCAGAAAACAAGATTAGAGTGGATGATCAGGGGAGACGGAGGGAGTTATGAAGAAGAGAAAACAAACAGCAGGCAGAAATGAAAGATTAGAGAAAATAACAGGTGTGGAAAAATAATCAGGGTGTGAAAAGAGAGACAGAGTGTGGCTCGGGATTTTATTTTATTTTTTCATTTTAGAGTCAAGGGTCTTGTCAAAGGGTGTCGTAGCTGCATACAGAAAATTGCAACTCATTATGAAGCCACATTTTGTTCTGTGTGGTTTGTTTGTCTTGTCGGGAGGGCTCCATAAACAAATATAACAACATCACAAATATTAATGATACTTACCACATCAGTCATATATACAGCATATATATATATTATATATATATACAGTATATATAAATATACAGTATATATATATATATATATATATATATATATATATATATATATATATATATATATATATATATATATATATATATATATATACATATTTTTTTATTTTGTTTTATTTTTTTTTTATTTTAACAGAATAGAAGAATAGATCTAATCGTCCCATAGTGGGGAAATTTCAACGAAATAT